>VNJQ01002779.1:0-19715 GCA_008042515.1 Drosophila truncata | reverse complement strand
TTAAGGCTTTTTGCAAATTGTTGTTGTCAAAATATTTTTGTTGTTGTTGTACAAAATCTTGTAGCTCTGGTTGTTGTTGTTGTTGTTGTTGTTGTTGTAGGCACAAATCCAGACTTCAACCTGGCCATTTTCAGTACAAATTCCTCCATTTCGGGATTTCAGATACCAGGCGCACAGAAGGCAGTAGCGAGCGAATGAACACTATTATAAACTGTTATACTTTAGCCGAGTTTCAAACCTTATTGGTGTGCTACTAAGCGAGGACTCCAACCAATTATAACAGAAAGTTCGAAACTCGTCTAAACTTTTATATGGTTCGAAACTAGGCTAAAGTATAACAGTTTATGAAACTTTTCAGTTGCTTGCTACTGCCTTCTGCGCGCCTGGTATATAAAATTCAGAAATTAAATCTGGATTTGTGAAATTGAATCTGGATTTGTGCCTACAACAACAACAACAACTACAGCTACAAGATTTTGTACAACAACAACAAAAACATTTTGACAACAACCATTTGAAAAAAAAAAACCTTAACTTCATATATGATCTAAAACACATCTCTTCGCCCGCCAAATTTGAATTTAATTAAAAACAAGAAAGGAAGCTAACTTCGGCTCGCCGAAGTTTATATACCCTTTCAGATTGCAATTGAACTATAAAATTAAAAACGAAATTCTAAGATAACATTGAATGGCCGAATCTCAAATTTGATTAAAATATGTTGAGAAACAACTGAGTTATGATTTTTTTATTATTTCGGTGATGTTCCTATGGCAGCCTCAGAATATAATCGTCCGATTTTCATGAAATTTAAATCAAAACTCTGGAAAAATGTATTAAAAGTAATATATCTTAAATATTTAATTTTTTATTAAATTATCGTTATTTATTGCCATGAAAATCGCTCATAACTAAGCCAAAAATGCGTTAATTTTCAATCGGAAAACAGTTTTGTGCTAGTTTTTATTAGCTTATAAAATCTGTATCTTAAGTTTTCCATTTTTTTTAAATTTCATTTTTTTTTTATTTTTGACCATTTTTATGATTTTGAAATTTTGAAAAATTTTAACAAATGTTGTTTCTTTTTTTCTTGGCTAAATAGAATCTCCTTTTGATGCTGATCAAGAATATATATGATTTATGGGGTCGGAAATGACTACTTCACATAGAACAATCCAGCCCACAAGCTGTAGTTCAAACGGCGGCCGCTTGATAGCGTTTCATGTTCTTACAGCCCTTTCAAAATATTTTTGAAAATATTTTTTAACAATGAAGGAGTAAATCCGACCCCAAAAACTATATATATTCTTGATCAGCATCAACCGGAGAATCCGTCTAGCCATGTTCCAATAAATGGCAAATGGCAGAAGTGAAATATTATATTTTGCCCAAAAATACATAAATTTTAAAGGCGAAAAAAAAAATAATAAACTTTGGTATGCAGGTTTGTTAAGCTAATAAAAACTAGCACAGCATCGTTTTCCGAATTGAATTGCTTAATATTTCAGCAATATACATATATCATATAAAAATATATAAATAACTTAAGAAACTAGTAAAAATTATCCACAAATGAAATACGACTTTTCTTTTATTGTTAAGATTAAAAAAAGCTAAGATTATTGTAGATTTTTACAATGCCTTTGTAATTCCTTATTTTCTGTATGTTTTCTTTTTTTTACTTTTTCCCGCAAAACTGAGCATCAGCACAGGGGGATAACTTGACAAGTTTTCCCCTCAACTTTGGCTTTTCCTCAACTTTCAACTTTTCCCTCAGAGGCTGCTTGGCATGTGCGTGTTTTTTGTGGCTGTGTTTACTTTGCCAAGTCGAGAGTCGCGACTAATGTTGTTTTTGTTGAGGGAAGAAGAGGCCTCGGACAACCCTCGGGTATTTATTATTATTATTTCTGCCGGCACTTATGGGCATTAGGCTGCCAAATTATTTGGAAAGCCAGGCCAGGACTTTCCCCCAAGAAAATTCAATTGAAAAGACCTTGACTTGTGGATTTGCTTTCATTTCGCTTTCATAATATTATATTTAATGTTGCCTTCGATATACAATATTTAAAATATATATTATATTTGCTTAAAACGTAATGCTTAAAAATGGATGGAATGATGTAACATAGTTCAGTGTTGTTCAGTTTTATAATCTTTTAAATAATGTTAAAGCCTAGCAGCTATAAAGAGTGAGAGTGGACCGTGAACATGAGAGTACGAGTACAAGTAAAAAATATATAATATAATGCTAACATAATGCATTAACTAAACCTTCTTTTTTTTTGTTTTATGTATAATGATCAGTCTGTGTGCATGCACGGCTAAACGAAGTCTCTTTAAAAAAAATTGTTCCATAAAAGTAAACGCAATTAAATAGTTATTCGCAATTAAAAAAAAATTAATATATATCCATGGTGATATCATAAAAAATCGTGTTGATTTTGCCTCAGGCCAGGCAGAAGAGCTTCCGCCAGAAGGAGGGCGTGGGCGGCAGCGTGGTGGGCACAAGTCCCTCCCAAATGGCTGTGTCGAACACATCCTTGACTTTGTCCTGCAAAAACAGAAAAAAATAGAACAGAAAATAATGCGATTATTAATCACCGGCTAATTAAATCAATATAAAGCCCCGCAAAAAATAGTTCCGCACTAATTACAAAACTTGTGTGCGCCAGATTAAATATTTAGCCTATAATTAACACACCACTGTTTGTGCATTCATTAAAACTTTAGTGTTTTGCTTGAAACTAAATGGGTACAAAAAAATATAATAAAAAAACTAATACAGTTTCACATACCATTGCCTAATAATATATTTATGTATGGAAAATCTATGCAGAATATTAATCATAGCTTTTGCATAATTTATTTTACAATTTAAAGCAAACAAAGGAATTTATTTTATGGAAAAAGAGCTAAAGCAAAGCTTTCTAAAAATAAAAAATACAATACACGATAGCTAAAAATAGAACACTCCAGCCCACAAGCTGTAGTTCAAACGGTGGCCGCTTGATGGCGTTTCATGTTCTTACGGCCCATTAAATGGGTACAAAACTAAATGTAAATAAATGGATACAAAAGATATATAAAAACTAATTCAGTTTCAGATTTCCAATGCCTAATAATATATTTATCTATAGAAAATCTATGCAGAATATTAATCATTGCTTTTGCATAATTTATTTTACAATTTAAAGCAAACAAAGGATTTTATTTTAGCGAAAAGGAGGTAAAGCAAAGCTCTTTAAAAATAAAAATGTAATATTATATAAAATATATATAATTCTTTTTATAGGAAATTTCCTTTCATTTAAGCAAATTCTTTTATTCTTGAACAATTTCTGCTTTTAACTTCAGACTAAAAATATCAATATTAATATTTTCATCAGCAAGTTTCTTATTTTTTCTTTTTTCTTATTTTTTTGGCCACAGTTTCCCTGACATAAATTATTAAAATCTGTATTCCCCGGCTGACTGGTGTCTCTGTTTCTGAGTCGCTTGGGGAGATCAAAGCCAGCTTATTTCCCGGAAGTTTTTCCACCGAAATCCGACAGCTCCAACCACCAAAGGCATTATGTATGTAAAAATATATATAGAGAGATATATATAAATATGTAGAATATCTCTCATATATTTCTTATTTTCCCGCAACAACTAGCGAAGCACTTGCACAACACAAATTGTCGCCATCATCATCGTCATTATCATCGTCATTATCATCGTCATCATCTGGTGACGGTGCCAAGTGCTTTATAATTTGTTGCAATCGCTTCATCTTCTCGTTGTCGCCATCTTTTCCCGAGCAAGAGGGATTTTCCACCTTCGGGGAAATCCACGCAGAGTGCAATGCACGGCAATGGTGGCGGCGGCATTCATTCGGAAGTGTTGGGGCAAACACAGGGTTTCCCCCATTTCCCAGGGACAGAAAAAAAGAAGAGAAAAAAAACCACACAATTATGATTATTGTGCGTCTGTGACAGGGCGACTCAAAAGGATGACACCAAAGCAGCCAGCAGCAGCAGGAACAGGATAAGGAGCAGGAGCAGGAGCGGCAGCAGGAGCACAGCTCCCTTAGGACTAGTCCCTGTTCTGGCTCTGTTTTTATTTTATTTCCAGCCTTCGTTTGCCCAAAATACCCTAACTAAGGCTTAAATTAAAGCTTTTTCGGTTTTATTTAAGATATATTAGTTAAATTTTTGAATCTATTTCAAGTTTTCAGCTATAAAATATAAAAATGAAAGCTTTTTGGGTTTTATTTATGATAAATTACATAAATTTTTGAATCTATTTAAAGTTCTTAAGTGTAAAATATAAAAATTAAAGCTTTTTGGGTTTTATTTAAGATATATTACATAAATTTTTGAATATATTTAAAGTTCTTAAGTGTAAAATATAAAAATTAAAGCTTTTCGGCTATTATTTCAAATATATTAGTTATATTTTTGAATCTATTTAAAGTTCTCAACTGTAAAATATAAAAATTCCTAGAAATATTATAAATAAACCTAGATTATGGATTTATTTTTCCCCCTAAACCTTAACAGGGTATCTTTTGCTCCTGTAGCATCCTCTCTTTTTTGTTGTCAAGTGTTTACACAGCCGCAGTAAAGTCAGAACAGCCAGAGCAATGACTTGTCTGCCTTTGGGCTTTAATTAATATGAGGGAAACCCCATCCATAAACCCACAAACCCCACCTGTAGTTAGTTAGATGTGGACTCTCACCTGTGTGGCTGACGAAGTCTCAATGTATTTTGCGCCAATTGTGGTTGCCAAATCCCAGGCGTCTGCATATGAAATTGCTTTCTCGCCATTTGTCTGCAAAAAAGAAAAATAAAGAATAATTCTGGTTAGCTTCCAGGGCAGATTTTCATAAATATTTAACAGCAGCATTCATAAATCAAATCAAATGAAATCAGGAGTCAAACTCCAATCCAAACACCCACCTGAAGCTTATTAAGGACATTCGTATTGGTGCGAAGATCGGCCTGTGTGCCAACTAAAATCAAAGCAGCCTTGGTTTTGGCAAACTTTGGGGCCCACTTTGCCTTGATGGCCCGAAATGTTTCCGGTTTTACCACCGAAAAGCAGAGCAGAAAGACATCGCTGTCCGGATAGCAGAGTTCCCTCAAAGGATCCAAAGTGTCCTGGCCGGCGGTATCACAGAGCGTCAAATGCACAGGACTCTCGTTCACATTGACATCGGCTGTTAATGGTTTTTGTGGTAGAAATAAAGGCAAATAATAGAGAGAATTTTCAAAAACCTTTTTAAAGTCTAGAAAATATATAAAATATTTAATATAAATACAGAAAATATATAAATAAATTATAGAAAATATAAAATACTTTTTTAAAGACCCCTAAATAGATATAATTCTAAATAAATACACATTAAACCATACATAAATGCCACATAATATATAAAAAGTACCCTGGGAGGTGAAATTATATCTTTTTTACACTTAACTAAGCTTGAATTATAATAAACATTCTATTTTTAATAATTTATATAGGGAAATATTATTAAAAATGTATTTTTTATTATAATTCCGACTTTAGACTAAAGAAATTAACTGAAATTACTCAAAATAAGCTTGCTTTTTAAAAGATCGAAAGCTACCTGGCCATTCCCTATCATTTTTGCGATCTGCGTTTATTTGCCAAATGAATCAATCAATCGTGGTGTGTGTGTGGCCTGGTTTAATTTAATTGCAAAATATGTAAATTACTCTTATCCTGACCCTTTTTCCTCTACCTCCCTCCCCTTAGCACACTTTACTGTTGGAATTTAATTTAATTTAAAATGCTTTACCAATCCTTTTGTCCTCCCTCCACGCAAGTGCACATTTTTGGCATAGCATCGAACGAACAACACACTTGAACACACACTCAGTGGCACCCACACACACCACATACACACCACACACACACACACAGGTATCTCTCGTTGACCCACAACAGAGGGAAAATTGCAGATGCCAGAAATTTGCCAATTCATTTGAGTTTCAGCTTTTTCTGTCCTTCCCACTCGGCAGGCATCCTTTTCTACTATGTTTGCGGCCGGAATAAGTAAGCCATAATCTGAGATATGGCCTAGACCACTAACTAAATTAAGGTAAAACGAAATTGGCAAACATTGTTAAGCCAGATTTAAAGGCTACAATGTTTTCACAGAGATCAAGATGTGTGAAAAAGGAGAGAAGATAAATATTTGCATCAACTGTGAAGTTCAAATTGAAGTAAATCATTTAAAATACTAAAAAATACACTTAAATGTATCATATTATGTATAAAATACTAAAAAATACACTTAAATGTATCATATTATAGTATAAAATACTAAAAAATACACTTAAATGTATCATATTATGTATTAAATACTAAAAAATACACTTAAATGTATCATATTATGTATAAAATACTAAAAAATACACTTAAATGTATCATATTATGTATAAAATACTAAAAAATACCTTTGAATGTATCATATTATGTATAAAATACTAAAAAATACACTTAAATGTATCATATTATGTATAAAATACTAAAAAATACCTTTGAATGTATCAAATATTATAATTTCACTTAAAATAACTCTTTATAATCCTTTGACATGTTAATTTTTGGTATATTTTCCCCTGTTTGAGTGACTTTTGTCTCTGGTTAATGAATATTTACTCTCGCCACTGTGATAACATCCATTTAATTCCATCTAGCATCTATCTATAGACACACCATTATCCTCTCAACTCGGAGACTAGAGTGGCAAATGAGAAAGGCAGGGAAAACTCTTCTCCCCAGCAGCAGCAGCAACAATGGCAACCCTGGCAAGTGAATTAGTAAAGGTAAATCCCTCTTTCCACATCCACTTTCCCCCACAAGAACACATTCATATTTAAACGTAGGAGAAAATGATTTGAATGATGGGGTAAAAGGGGAGCACACTCGGAAAACTTGTGAAAACTAGGAAAATGCACACTTTTAGCATTACAAGCTTAATTAAGCAAATGGAGAACAAGCCAGAAAATGAGTTAAAAAGGCAAAGATAAGTTTTTTAAAACTCTGTTTTATTTTAAGGCGGAAATTCTAATTTTTCAAGTGTATGCTGGAGGCCTCCCCGATTTTTTTTTTTAGCCTCGAACCTAGTCCTGTGTGTGTCCTATCTAAAAGTTAATCATGGCTACCTTTCATTCATCCAACTGTGTTTGTCCTGCGTAAATAAAGTTGCCGCTGCTCGGGGATTTTTTTTTTTTTGTGCCTGCCACCTGCCGCAGGTTGCACATTGCACAGGAGCTGCTAGGCTGCATCGCGAAGGTCGACCCCTGGGTCCTGCTTTGGGAGGCTCATGTAAAATAAATTTAATTTGTGCAGCGCTTCGAAATTCATGAATACATTTGGGGAGGGCAGCGTTCCAAAAACCTGACACCCCCAAAACCCACTCTGGCCTAATGGAGCCTCAATTTCATTCTACAAACATTTTCTTCTTGGCTGAAAGTAAAAGCAAGAAGCAGGCTTTAAATAATTAAATAAGCCAAGCTTTTGTGTGTTTATTAAGCTTAAAATTTAAGCCAGGTTCAAGAATAAAAACTAAAGATTAAAGTTAGTTAATTAGCATTTTCTTGAGACAATTTACTTGGCCATTTTCCCACTGAAACTCCCACCTATTGTTGGCCCTATCAGTGGCCACGGTTCCATTTATATATTATATTTTCTTTTTCCCGCCAAAAAGTAAAAGTGGCATCAATGCTTTTTCCTCGCTTTTAACAAAAGGGAAATTGTTTGCCAGCTCAGCTGAAAATCGCTTTACGCCCAAAAGGAGAACAAAACAAAACAAAGAAAGAAAAAAACAAGGAAAACAGGAGGGAGAATGGAATAGAAAACTGAAACTGGAAAACTGAAGGGAAAAGGACAAAAGGCGAGCATCGTTAGCGGTTGGCTGCTTGCCGCCTTTCTGTCAAAGCCGGGGGAAAACTCAGTAGGAAAACTCCATTGAAATACACTCCACATGAGCGAGTATGTGTGTGTGAGGCAAGTGAGCAATTGTGTGTAATTGTGAGCTTAAAAGTCAGCTGCCGGGACTTCCCCCTCAATGCTGACTCGACCCTATTGACACCTAATTGAGTCTGCCTTCCGAGGTACTATATATCCTTTAGATATATATATATTGTGTGCACTTCCTTTGTCTCCTTAACAAATAAAAAATCCCTGCAATTTCACGCACTTAGAGCAAGTCAATTAGCCTTACAGACATCCTTTTATATATCCTAAACCTTCCTCACCTAATTAGTTGCCAAAAACTTATGCCAAATGGCCAAACTATGCCAAAGTCCTGGCTGAGGGGCATAGAAAACAAAGGATAACCGAGTTTCTTTAAGGCTAAAGAGCCTTGAATACTCTCTTTTATAAAATAAAGTACTTTTCATGCTAATTTTATAGCGAATAACTTTGAAAATTACCAATTTAAATCCATACTTTCTTGTTAACAGATATACCCTCTCTCTTAGCCATTTCTTGGCCAACAACAGCATTTTCCCAAGTGCTCAAGTTCAGGAATCAGGCGAATAAGGTCCTGAAATTCCAGGAAATGTGCACCAAAGCTGCTAGCTACCCGCTATGCTTGGTATTTACAGTCAATTCTAGCAAAAGGCAGCTGCAACACTGGGGATACACGGCGTATGCGTAATTTCATTTTTAGCAAGGCAAAATGGCTTACAGCTGCTAAAGGCCAGTCTACAAAAACTGTCATTCCAGGCATTTTGGCCAAGAATAAAATATTTTAAATACAATTCTACATTTTTCTCTTAAAAAAATGCCTGCAATCCTTGAATTTTCCCAAGAAAAAATAAAAAGACAATATATGCTGGTTATTTAATAGCAAAAATGAAGGTACAACAATTATTATATATCGTAATTACAAATTTAATTAAATTTAACAAATATAAAGTTACCTTTAAAACCAAATAAATAAATATTAAAAAATTTAAAGCTAGTAAAGTGAGTAAAGTAACAAATTTTCATCTAAAACCTGCACCCTTAGTGAAATCTATTAAATTATTCCACCATTATCTTCAGGGCAAAATTCCTATAACTAAGTTTATCTCTGGCAGCAGAATTTTAGGTGCAAAGAATTGCAAATTCATGCAAAATTTTATTAAAATCGGCCAAAGGGCGCCGAACAGGCAGCCAGAGTGTCGAGTGGGGGTTAAAGGCAAGGAAAGCCAAAGAGTTAAACATAATTCAATCAATTGCACAGGGAGGAAGCGGTGTTGGTATGAAGCTACCAAAAAAAAAAACAAAGTCAAGTGTTGGGTAACCGCCAAAATTTCAATTTTCCGTTCATTAAAATTCGTGAATGGCACAAAACTCACAACACTCACACTTGAAGGAAGTATGAAGGCGTATTTATTCCCAGTCTCAAGTAAATTTTCTTTCCTTCTCTGCTTTTCCTGCTTTCCCTGCAGCTTTCCCCTGAATTCAACACCATTTCTGCCTACTTCCGGCAACTGTGTTTTCGCCTTTCTCATCCCTCACGCGGAAAACTCTCGGCAAAGATTTCCACAAATTGGTTTTCAACAAAATGAAAAATTCATATACGTGCCCAGTCAGGCGGGGCCAATCCTTGACTCACTCACTCACTCACTCTCTGTCTCTCTCCGTCTGCCCCTTAAATCGAAACGAAGGTCGGAAAATGAGGGGTTTCCCCCCTCTTGGCAAAGAAATAAAGGCATTTGGTGTATTGACGCCGCTGAATGGGTTCTCGGTAGAGGATTCCCAGACGCCGCCGTCCACTCACCATTATAAATGTCTGAGGCCGTGGGTATGTGCTCGGGATTGAAGCTATTCTCCAGATATGAACGGATCAGATTCGTCTTGCCCACAGCTCCGTCGCCAACAAGGACGCACTTGATCGATGGCTGTGTGGGTGTGTTGCCAGCTGTAAGGATTTTGAAGTGAATAAGTCAAGAAAAGAACTTTGATAATGATTACTACTAAAAAAAAATACAAATTAAGCATTGAGTATTTTTTTTTCTACCCTTAAAACTCACTCTTTTTGCCACCTTTTTTGGCATTTGTTGCCACTTCAGCTGCTGCTGTTGTGGAGTTTGCTGCATTTGTCTTCTTTGATTTACGTTTACGCAATAAGAACTTGGAACCCTTGCCGCTGCTGGCCGCACTCGTATCGCTCAGGGATTGTTGCTAAAAAATTTGAAAATATAAAAATATAATATATAAAAATATATAATAAATATTAAAATATATAAAAATGATAAATAATCAAAACAAATTAAAGTAATTAAGCTACATTAATTTCTTAAGCTGGGTATATAAATATATACCTAAATAATACATTTAAAATCAAAGAAGTCTTTAAACCAGCTTATAAATGGTAAAATAAATATTTTTCAATAAACCACAAATTAAAATTAAAGATATTTACTAAATTATCTATAAATAAAAATAAAAATCAAGCTTTAAAATGATATATTAAACTAAATTTAAATAAAAATCTCACTAGCTGTCATTTATACCTTGATTACATTCATAAAACTTTATTTCCCTCAACTTAATATAATTAAATTATTAAAAACTAAAGTAAAATAATTAAATAAAACCTTAGACTACATAAAAATCACTGCAAATCATGTCCCTAAAATGTAGTTTTCAAGGCTGAGTACATTTGCAACTTTGTTGCATTTAGATTTCCATCAAAATTTGATTATTTTCTTGTCGCATTGCGTATACGCCCTGTGTGTGTGCGCTGCCAAATGTTGCCAAGAAGAGTGGCAATTAAATAATGAAAGCCAACAGATTGAGCCAGCTGTGAGTGTGTGTGTGTGTTGCATAGGTGTTGTTGTGGCTGAGGAGAAGGTGGAGGAGAAGGTGAAGGAGAAGGAATCACAGGGGGAGGTGTGAACTAATGCCTAGCGCGACACTTTTGCCGACTAATTTAATATGCACATATAAATTAGTCAAGACGACAGCAGCTGCTCGGCGGGAAAAGGAAGATGGAAGCGGATGTTAAGGAGATGGAGAGAAAGGAAGAGAAAGAGAGAGAGAGAAACCCACAGAGAAAGACTGACAGACAGACGTACAAAAAATCCCTGTAAATGTTTTAACTCAGGAATTGAAGGCAGTTTGTTAAGTAACATTACGTATCCGCCACCGGCTGTCGGTCTAGACCAAGGCCTGCCTGCATTTCTAATAATAATAAATAAATTAACCATTTTTAATCATAAAATCTTAGCATATCCAAGTCCTGCCTGCATTTCTAATAATAAAAAATAAATTACAGACTTTAATCATAAAATCTTAATAATAAAAAATAAATTAATGATTTTTAATCATAAAATCTTAATAATAAAATATAAATTAATGATTTTTAATCATAAAAATTAATAATAAAAAATAAATAAACGAATTTTAATCATAAAATCTTAATAATAAAAAAAAAATTACCTATTTTTAATCATAAAATCTTAATAATAATAAATAATTTACCGATTTTTAATCATAAAATCTTAGCATATCCTATAACTTGGCAATTTTAAGATTTTTATAATTTTTACTGAAGTTTTTTTGTGGTTAAATAAAATCTGTTAAATCAAATTTCTATAAATTTCCGTTCTTATATTCAGATTTTAATTAAGAATACTGAAAATCTAAAATCTACATATTTCTATTAATATAAAAAACCATTTCCTCTTAGCTTTGAATTTGTTTTCACGGTTTTGCTATTATTTTATGTAGAATTTTAATTACATTACTGTAATAAAATACCCATTCCCCTGGCCTTATTCTATATATTAAATATATATATTTTTTTTTCAGCCAGTAAATAAATATTCTGCATATTTGATTTATTCACTGAGCAGAAGTAACAGAAGATATATAGTCCTATTTTTTTTTATTCTCAGCAATTTAACAATTTAATTTATGAGCAACAGTTTGCAAATATTACTGCTGTTGTTGTTGATTAAATCAAATTGTTTAATGGTCAGCAAAATCTGCAATTGAATTAATCAGGAAAGGAATGGGATTGGGTATAGTATTTTTTTATATTTATTTAAAAGGAAATAATTCCTCTATAACTCACAATCACAGTGAAAAATAAATATTTTATTCAGTTAGTTTTAGGTTTTAATCCTAAGACTATTGTGTTTGTTAATGGGTTAATAAGGGCTTAAGTTATAGCTACTCCCCCCTATATCAATCATTATATGTTACAATGGCCAATTACAAGGAAACTTATCGATCGGAAAAAGCAGGGAAAAAGAAGGAAATCGAGCACACACACGTTGAGGGAAAAAACATATTTGCCAGACGCTATCTAAATCAATATCTAAATTGCTCTGCGTTTTGTCGTTGTCAACTTGAGAAGGTCGCTTGTTCGGTCTGCTTTCCACACACTTTTCCGCACACTTTTCCTCTGGCTTCCCTCAGAGTTTTCCCCCCATCGCTTGCTTGCCATTTTCCGCTTGTTAGGCGATAATATCGCATACAAACACACACACACACGAAAGTAAAACTTAAAGTTGGTGTAAAAATATCCTCAATCGATTTCAGGCCAAAAAGGTTTGACCTTTACAAAAAATGAAAATGAAATTGAAAAAGAAAAAAGTACATAAAAATATATAATCTATAATATAATCTGGCAAATCGGGCAATTAGCTTGTAAACCGAATAAAAGCATTAACAAATTACTCTGTGTTCTGGTCCCCCTTTCCTCTTTGTTTTGTTTCCCTATTTTCCCCATGAAGAGAATTTTCCTTTGGAAAACTTTGGACTTTCGTTATGGCCAGTTTACGCCTGACGACTTTGATCCAACTTTTGCCCGAGAATTATTCACAGCTCTCAATCAACAACAAACATGGGGGATTTCTCCTGCTGCCTTCTGCTCTCTCTTTTAAATTAAATTAAAACCTCTGTCTCACTTCTTGCTCTCTTTTTCACTTAACTTCCTTCTTAAGCTGACTAAAAATAATTTCTATATATATATATCTCTTTTTTTTTGCCATTTTTGGTACATAAAACCGAAAGTCAAAGCCAAGTTTCTCTTCTTGACAGCAGCACAACTTTGCTGCAAGACAGACACAAAAAAAAAATAAGCAGGGGAATGAAAAGAAGATAATATGGAAAAACCATGAAAAGAAGGCTACTAGTTTTATAAGCCGAAGCTTTAAATACCCTTTGCTGGTTATTCCTTTATAAGAGAACGAACAATATAATTTTTATAATATTTTTTAAAGCAATTTGCAAACATTTTTCTAAAGATATTTAAATGTTATTGTAAATAGTGTAAATATAATATATTGTAGTGTAAATATTATATATTGTAAATAATGTAAATATTACATATTGTAAATAGTGTAAATATTATATATTGCAAATAGTGTAAATATTATATATTGTAAAACACTAAGAAGCTATCGAATGTAACTATCGATAAAAAGAAGACTCGATAAGGTAATCGATTGTGCATGATCACTCTAATAGAGAACGAGACCAGAGACAGACAAAAAAGAATAAAAGTTAAGAAAATAAACAATTTACAATATTAAATTATTTTTTAATTGCTTTTTTAAATTAATCATCTCACCCCTTAAAAGTGTGTTAAAAAAAAGGAAAACTTTTCCAGGGAATATGTGCGTGTGTCTCAAACTAAATAAGCTGCTGAACCTTAAGAGAGCTCTGGCCGCCATGTCAAACGCTGCCAAAGCCCGGGAGCGATTTTTCGGGGGGAAAAAAGTTGCCATTACTTCCTGAAACTCCCCTGTTCCGCTCCAGGTCCTTTTTGGTCATCGTAAATATGCAACTTTTTAATAATTTCATTCGAGCAAGCCAACATACTTATGTACTTATAATTTTATTTCGAAATTTGAACATTTTTTTCCCTTTTATTTGGCATTTGTTCCCCCTTTTTTTTAGTTTTTTTTGCTACTTTGTTTGTTGGTTAAAAAGTTTGTCGCCTTAACCCTTGACTTCGGCCTGAATGAAATGTTTTCGCTTTGTCCCTGGGGGTTCTTCCAACTGAAGTCAAATAATTGAGGAAAAAATATTGCCTAAAGGTGGGCTTTTCGCGGTTTTTTTTACTTGACTACCACATAGAGGAATAACTTTAGCAAAATGCTCTTTTTAGCAGTCAAAATAAGAATTAAATAATTCAAAGCTTAGGAAAGTCACTGCTGCTTTATTAAAAAAGTTACTTTCAAGGAACAACCCAAAAATAAAGAAAAAAATAAGTAAAACTAAACTAACATTCAAATTTTAACACAAGTAAAATTATGTAAATATAACCAAAGACTTTTTATACATAAGATTCATAACGTCATACGATTTTTTACTCTCTCAACTTTATGAGAGCGGAGAGGGAGCGATTGTCGTGGCCATCGTAACGCATCTTACTATTATAAAATGTCTTTGATATAACTCTCTTTTTATGTCCTTCCTGCTCTCTCAACTTTTTTATGGTTCAAACAATCAATAAATATTATTATTAAGCAACGCCAATCACAAATAGTATCTGCAATCTAACTAACTTTTAACCTTTTCGTGCCGTTTTTTTGGCCATTAAAAGTTTTTGCCTTGGCAAGCATGTAAATCATGCTTAAAGCACAAGGACAAGGACAAGGACGACAGGCAGGCAGGCAGTAAAACTGTGAAAAATGGGTCAAAGTTTCTCAGGAAAATAAATCAGCTGAAAGTCTTTCCAAAAAACATACTCACACTCCTCACAAAAAAGAAAAAATAAGAAATGAATGAATGAATTGTAATTTGCATGTCTTGGCAGAAGAAGATCCCCTAAACTCTTGTGTAGGCAATTGAATCAAGCTGTTGAAATCCTCAAAAAAAGCAGCCCAAACCCACATGGGACTCAACTTTCCCTCAAGGACCAAATCAAGCGGCCATAATTTTTGTTAAATATAAAAAATATAAATGAAAGCCTGACAGCTGCCACAAAAAAGAAAAAAATACAAGTTTCCAATGAAATTGATGGAATTATCATTTATGGATTATGTTGGTTAAAAATTTGAATATATATTTCATAAATATATGCATAATTCTCAGCCTAAATTGTTATGACACTCAATTGAGTTGAAAGGGAAATATGTTTAAGGAGATGATAAAAAAATATAGAAAAATATAGAAAATATAGAATTTCCCTTGAAAAGCATAGAAAAAATTACAAAAATAAATACTACCTTTAATTATTATGTACAAGCTGTAATTATTAGCTTCTAAATTGTGTTCTTTAGTTGTCCGATTTTTTTTTAGTTACAAAATAATTATTATTTTTATGTGGCAAGCTGATAGGTAACCTCGTTACATATATTTCTCATTTTGTTGTTGTTTTTCTTCTTGCTGCAGCAACAGCAACTAATAAAATTGCGGTCTATGTAATGGCATGCCACTTATTGCCTCAAAGGGGAGGTTACTGCTGCTGCTGCTGCTGCTGCCACTACTAAAAGCCCAACCGCAAAAACCAAAACTAAACAGCAGCAGCAGCAACAATGCTGGCCAGCTAAAAATTGTTCAGCACCGAAATGGACATGAAATTAGTTTCAGTTTCTGGCCAGAAAAGGAAAATTCTGAGCGCTAAAAGTGGATGATTATATGATTATGCAATAATTAGGGGAACAGATAAAGTGATACAGATCAAGTAAATATAATTTTTATAAAGAAATTAAAAGATTTTTCGGTGTAGAAATTTTAAAGAAAAAGCCCCTTAAATATTAATATATTTTTCAGCTTTTAGCCTTGTATTTTACAGATATTTTAAATAACACAGGCAAGAAAAAGTGATAAAAATTCTGTAATTAAAATTTTTTATCAAGTTTTTATAAGGAAATTAAAAGATTTTTCGGTGTAGAAATATTAGAGAAAAAACCCCTTAAATATAAATATATTTTTCAGCTTGTAGCCTTGTATTTTACATATATTTTAAATAGCATATAACTTTTTTTTTCATATAAATAAAATGCCTTCATGCCAGGGTATTAAAAACAAAGGAATTCCTGCTTGTAATTAAATTCTTTTCTGCTTTCCGAAAGCAACACAAAATATGTATAGAAATCAATTAAAATATAGTTGTTACCGCGGGAACCTAATGAAATTCCTTAACTCTTGCTTTGACATCAACAATATCTGTTTTCTAGTGTTTGACAAACCAATTAAAATTATGTTTAAATGAAAGGAAACACACAAAAATGTAATATAAATTACAATGCAATCTGTGGGGGCAAACGTGGCGTATGAGTGATTTCATATTACTCATACGCCCGCTTGGACAATGAAACGACTGAGGCCACACTTTGGCATTCTCCTTTTTTAATCACAGGTAAAACTCTTCACATTTATCTTCTGCTTTGTTGCAGGCAGATGTTGGTGTAGTTGTTGTTGGTGTAGTTGTTGTTGATGTAGTTGTGGTTGTTGTTGTAGTTTTTTAAGCCGCCGCCAAAAAGTATGCAACGAAACTGGTACGCGACCAAGGTAATTGGCTCTGCGGACTTTTGCAATAAATAAATACAAAAAAACCTTATAGAGGTAAGATAAATGCACTAAGAAAAGTCTATTTTAGTGCAAAAATATTTGGAATCTTTGTTAAATTAATAAATAAATCATATCTGTGGGTAATAATAACCTTCCACAAGTTATTACATTTTTATACCCTTGCAGAGGGTATTATAATTTTGGTCAAAAGTGTGCAACGCAGTGAAGGAGACATCTCCGACCCTATAAAGTATATATATTCTTGGTCAGGATCACCTCCTGAGTTGATATAAGCATGTCCGTCTGTCCGTCTGTCCGTCTGTCTGTCCGTCTGTCCGTCTGTCCGTCTGTCCGTCTGTCTGTTTCTACGCAAACTAGTCTCTCAGTTTTAAAGCTATCGACTTGAAACTTTGCACACACCCTTCTTTCCTTTGCACGCAGTATATAAGTCGGAACGGCCGGGATCGGCCGACTATATCCTATAGCTGCCATATAACTGATTGATCGGAAATGGTATAACTTCGGTGTTTTTAGAGCTAGAGAATTCAGATTTTGTACGAATGCTATTGTTGGCAACATAATACGACATACCGAATTTCATAAGGATCGGCCGACTATATCCTATAGCTGCCATATAACTGATTGATCGGAAATGAATAAGGATCGGTCCACTATATCCTGTAGCTGCCATATATCTGATTAATCGGTTTTTTTATGCATCATATGATTCAATTTGGAAAATATAATTTACAGAATATTCTGCAAGGGTATATAAACTTCGGCTCCGCCCGAAGTTAGCTTTTTTTCTTGTTTTTATTATATTTACAAGAAAATATTGAAAATAATCTCTCTCTCTGTATTGGCTGGTGTTGTTTTCGGGTTATTGTTTGCCGGCCGACTGGTTGGTTTCCCTTTTTCTCTTTTTTTATTCATTGTTGACTTGTTGTTTGTTGATTTTGTTGGCTTATTCGAGTTGGCAATGGCAAAACATCGACTGTCGGCGGCTGGCTGACAATTTGAATTGCATTGACAGCGGGGACAACAACAACAACAATAAAAAACAACAACTACAACATGGAAATTGACATCACTTTCTTTGTTGCCATTGTCAACAAATTGGAAAAGCTTTTCTCACTCACCTCCCGTGAAAATTGCCTTGTTTTTAACTCAAAAAAAATACAACAAGCTTGTTGCGAATTGGTCAATTTCAATCAATGGCCAAAATGCATTCAATCCGCCAACCCAACCGCCAGACAATGAGCCCTGGCAGTCGTGCAAAGTGCATCTGCAAATGCAACACTAATACAAAAAATAAAAAAACAACAAAAGCCGCAATAGGCAACCGCATTGAAATGTCAATGGCAGACAGTCAAAGTGGCAAAGGAAATGGTCTAAAAAAATAGATATATATAGAGTATAAATCTATGTCAAAAAAGAGATATGAAAAAATACTTTAAATAGCTGAAAAAATAAACCAAAAAAATAATACAAATGCCAGCGGTTATAGAAAATATATGGTAAATGCATAGACACATTCATAAATATTCAATATTGTTGCAGGCCAACCTTTAAAATGCAGAAAAATATATGTTTTTTAGTGGCAGAGTCCTAGAATATGAAAAATCAATATGGAAAATCAGCAAATTTATTTAGAAAATTCAAAAAATATAGCTAGAAAGTTGTTTAACACAGTTATATTCCAAAGAAACTAGCTTAAAATATTTTAATTCCAGTTTTAGAATACCTTTTCTTTATGATTTTAAGTTTTTTAAACCATTTTTTTTAAAGGACTCGCCTAGTTAATAGTATACGCCATAATATTTAGAAAACTCAAAAAATATAGCTAGAAAGTAGAAATAACTGAATTACAGTTATTTTAAAATATTAAAATATTTTAATTCCAGCTTAAGAAAGCCTTTTCTTTNTAAATATTCAATATTGTTGCAGGCCAACCTTTAAAATGCAGAAAAATATATGTTTTTTAGTGGCAGAGTCCTAGAATATGAAAAATCAATATGGAAAATCAGCAAATTTATTTAGAAAATTCAAAAAATATAGCTAGAAAGTTGTTTAACACAGTTATATTCCAAAGAAACTAGCTTAAAATATTTTAATTCCAGTTTTAGAATACCTTTTCTTTATGATTTTAAGTTTTTTAAACCATTTTTTTTAAAGGACTCGCCTAGTTAATAGTATACGCCATAATATTTAGAAAACTCAAAAAATATAGCTAGAAAGTAGAAATAACTGAATTACAGTTATTTTAAAATATTAAAATATTTTAATTCCAGCTTAAGAAAGCCTTTTCTTTATGCTTTTAAGTTTTTTAAGCCATTTTTTATTAAAGAACTCCCCTAGTTAATTGTATACATAAATATATGGCCATAATATTTAGAAAACTCAAAAAATATAGCTAGAAAGTTGTATTTCAACTGAATTACAGTTATTTTCCCAAAGAATCAGATTAAAATATTTTAATTCCAGCTTAAGAAAGCCTTTTCTTTATGCTTTTAATTTTTTTAAGCCATTTTTTATTATAGAACTCGCCTAGTTATTCGTATTCGTAGATATATGGCCATAATATTTAGAAAACTCAAAAAATATAGCTAGAATGTTGTATTTCAACTGAATTACAGTTATTTTCCCAAAGAACAAGATTTAAATATTTTAATTTCAGCCTTAGAAAGACTTTTTCTTTATGATTTTAATTTGTGTAAACTATTTTTTATTAAAGAACTCGCCTAGTTATTCGTATTCGTAGATATATGGCCATAATATTTAGAAAACTCAAAAAATATAGCTAGAAAGTTGTATTTCAACTGAATTACAGTTATTTTCCCAAAGAATCAGATTAAAATATTTTAATTCCAGCTTAAGAAAGCCTTTTCTTTATGCTTTTAATTTTTTTAAGCCATTTTTTATTATAGAACTCGCCTAGTTATTCGTATTCGTAGATATATGGCCATAATATTTAGAAAACTCAAAAAATATAGCTAGAAAGTTGTATTTCAACTGAATTACAGTTATTTTCCCAAAGAATCAGATTAAAATATTTTAATTCCAGCTTAAGAAAGCCTTTTCTTTATGCTTTTAATTTTTTTAAGCCATTTTTTATTATAGAACTCGCCTAGTTATTCGTATTCGTAGATATATGGCCATAATATTTAGAAAACTCAAAAAATATAGCTAGAAAGTTGTATTTCAACTGAATTACAGTTATTTTCCCAAAGAA
>VNJQ01002766.1:0-21663 GCA_008042515.1 Drosophila truncata | reverse complement strand
CGGGAATAAGCTGGAGCGGATGGTCAGATGGGCACAGGAGAGTGGCATGGAGAAGCGTATTTGACAGAGGAAAAGTCTTACGGTGCGGTATCACACCGTCTCCTAAGCGAGGGGGGGGAGGTGTGACCCGCAGACGCGCACAATAATATTAAAATAATAATAGTTACATTTGAATTGGAAATATTGAAATATTTGAATTGAATACGCGCGCGCGCCATTGATCGCGCCAGAAGGGTCACACTGGATTCAGGAAGAAGGGTCACACTGGACCAATAAGGCTGGCCACACTAATCAGGGCAGATCCTACACCTGCGGCGGGCACACTTAACCTCGCCAAGCCTTATATAAAGAGGGCCACAAGCCGTAGGAAATCACTTAGCAGCCGACAGCGATCGTGTGAGGTGCCTAGTAGCACACATCCAGTAGTCAGCAGCGAAGTCTTTTTTGGGCCGACCGGATAACTCGATCTGGTCCGCTCCATACATTGTAGTTAGTAAGTTTTTGAGAAGACTTTCGAGTCCCAACCCGCAGACTTTCGAGTCAAAACCTCTCTAGAAGACTTTCGAGTCCAAACCCGTAGACTTTGGAGTCCAAAACTTCTCTAGAAGACTTCCGAGTCTAAGCCCGTAGACTTTCGAGTCCGAAACTTCTCTAGAAGACTTCCGAGTCTAAGCCCGTAGACTTTCGAGTCCGAAACTTCTCTAGAAGACTTTCGAGTCCACCAATAACAACTTCTCTAGAAGACTTTCGAGTCCAAGCACTCAGACGACTTTCAAGTCCGATCTCTCTCTGAAGACTTACGAGTCCAATCGCAAACTCTCTCTCTCTCCTGGAGGAGTTACGAGTCTCCAAATCCAGGTATTGGTCTTGCGGAGACGGAAGGACGGCGGCTCGGTAGCAGCGTTTGAAGCAGCATGAAATTATTATGAATTGTAACTTTTAAGAGAATAAACCGTAAGATACGTTTAAGCCTAAGATCTACTGCGTTATAATCTGGGTCCGTGGTCGGAATATCTTTCAGCAACCACCTCTGACACAAATAAATGTATGAGACAAATCCTGGCCATCCCTGAGCCACCCGAACAACGACGGAACGTCACAGTGGCGACCGAACAGATGAGTGGTTGCTTAGAAAGGACGACGCCGGCAGAGTAGGAACAAGCGTAGAGAGTCGGCAAACGATGCGAAGAAGAGAGGAAAAGAGGCCGGAAGCAGAAACGGTCTATGGATTTTAAGAGAGTCGGACACAAGTAGAGCGAANGTATTGGTATCGCGGAGACGGAACGGCCCAGACGGGAAGGACGGTACTATGGGGAATACGGTACTATGGGACAACAAATCCACTGGAGTTCATTCAGAAAATTGAGGATTGGGCGACGGGATACGGTATCCAGCACGACCAGTTGGTACAAACGATGCCGCTCATTTTAGAGGACGTCGCGATTGATTGGTGGAACTCCACTCCAACCAAAATCGACAGCTTGGAGAAGCTTACAAGAGAGATGGTAGAGTACTTCTTACCGCGACGGTATCATGAGCAACTCATTGAAAAAGCCGCACATCGAAGACAGGGAGCTGAGGAATCGACGAGAACATTTGCAAGGACCCTTCAGCAAATGATGAGGTTTACAGGAGTTACGAGTCTCCAAACCCGGGTATTGGTCTCTCGGAGATGGAACGGCCCAGACGAAGGACGACGGCTCGGTAGCAGCGTTTGAAGCAGCATGAAATTATTATGAATTGTAACTTTTAAGGGAATAAACCGTAAGATACGTTTAAGCCTAAGATCTACTGCGTTATAGTCTGGGTCCGGTGTCGGAATCTCCTTCAGCAGCCACCCCCTGACACTAAATGTCTGAGACGAATCGTGGCCATCCCTGAGCCACCCGAACAACGACGGAACGTCACAAACTTATAAGTTCAAAATAATGGTCTAAAGTTGTTTTACTAAGCTCAATGAGAACTTTAATTTTTCATTTATTCAGCCATTTGGCTGAAGAAACTAGACCGAATCATTACAACTTTTATATTTTTGGGAAAGTACTCACCTGTCTGAGAAAATCGGATATATCTCTAGTATATATTTGATTCAAATCCAAACTTGCATATAGTTGTTTTTATTGAGAAATAATATTAGGTATTATTCAAGTGCATTAGTTTCACGGAAATTTTATAATTGAGCTCCAAATATAAGCTTGTTAGTTGTTATACTATGTACCAAAGGTACAAAGGTATTATAATTTTGTGCAAGTGCGATTTTGTCCAACAGACTCCCAAAAATTACCTAAATGTTGGTTAGGACCACTAAAGGAGTGTATATAGCCTGTGCGTCCGTCCGTCTGTCTGTATGAACGCCTAGATCTCGGAGACTGTAAGAGCTAGAGACACCAAACTTGGGACTTAGACTTCTTATATCTGCACGCAGATCAAGTTTGTTTTCAATTTTTGCTGCTCCCCTTTTGGGGAGCTATTTGAAGAAAACGTATATATCCTTAATTTATAAAGATAGGTAAACCATATTCACTACCTTTATTTGGTGTTTGGCTGTTTGGTGCGGATGTAGGCGGTGGGCATCACTGGGCCGTTTTTCTTAGAAAACGAGGAAGGAGCCGCCGTAATCGTTAATGGTGTCCGCTGTCGTGGCATGTTGGAAGACCTTTTCTTTCCCCGTAAGGAAGAGAAAGACAAAGACGATAGAGGCCATCAGGGCCATTGAGGGCCATACCATCGAAAATGTGTTTAAAAATTAGGTCAACCGAATGGGCTAATGTAGAGCCTGCCGAGGCAGCCATATGAACGAAGTGGTGTTTCAAAAAAAATAAATAAAAATAATAAATAAATAAACCACAATGTTGAGGCTATCCGATAAAAAAAATTGTCAAATTATCCAGTTGCTCCGGAGAAGGGTCCGAGGAAGGCAGCAAATTTCAATCTTAGGGTAAAGAGTACATTATGGTTGGGTACTCTGTGGCAGCCAAAGGTTATCGCCTTAATGACCCAGCAGTTCGACAATTTGTCGAGAAACGGGATGTTTTATATAATACGAGGAAATAAACTACCTGACTGCTGCCTGAATGTTTGCTTGCGTGCGTACTAAGTGTGTTAGAATTAAACTTTTTAGTTTAGGAAGACTATCTACATGTCAAATTATTGAAATTATTATTATAACTTGCACACAGTACTCTAAAGGGTTCATGCAGTTCAAAGGAGGTTCTACAATGAATAAGGTTATAAATAAAAGTAATGCCTAGCCTAATACTACGATTGGCTAAGGAGGGTAAGTTTATTAGTAGAAGTCTACTATAATAGAAGGGTAATAGCATCCCAGTTTAAGCCGCGTAAAGCGAAAAACAAAAAGTTCTTTTGGACCGATTCAATGAGTTTACTCTGGACCCCATACTGGGGGCTCCAAAAGCAGGATCCATATTCCAAGATAGGAGAAACTAATGAAATATATAAAGTTTGTGACGATTCGTCAATGCTCGGATGGCTCAGGGATGGCCAGAGGTCGTCTCAGAAATTTATATTTCTTCTGGTGGAGTTGCTGTAAGAGATTCCGACCCGTTCCCAGAGGAGAAGACCCCAAAAATTATACAGTAATCGATAATCGAGACTTTATTTATGTCTAGCATATGTTACAATAATTGACCGCGCTCATGTGCCCTCGGGTAGCGGTATCTTCCTTCGGCTTTGTTGGGATCCGTCGTTGACCTGGCCATAGGGAGAAGCTTTGTTGGGTCGTCCTGTCGATCTGTGAAAGCGCAGCGGTAGAGGCCGTTGAGGTCTACTAATTAGCGGATGGGAGGTGGGAGGCCTTCAAGGTCTGCCAGCACCACGTGGTTTAGAGGCCCTTAAGGTCTGCTAATGGGGAGACGGTTTTTGAGGTCTTTAAGGTCTACAACTTAATGAGAATGGGTCAGAGGCCTTTAAGGTCTACAATCAGTGAGAATGGCTTTGAGGGCGTTTAGGTCTACAACTTGATAAGAATGGTTCAGAGGCCTTTTAGGTCTACAAGTTGGTGAGAACGGATTAGAGGCCTTTAAGATCTACAAGTTGATGAGAACGGTTTAGAGGCCTTTAGGGTCTACAAGCTAGTGAGAACAGTTTAGAGGCCGGATTTACCTTGCTCCTTACCGACGCTGGCTCCAGTGTTGCTTACCGGGGCTCCTTCCTGGTCCTGGCTGGTCCTCTGCTGGGAGGTCTGCTTCGCTCGGCGGCGAATACTAAGTGTCGGTCCAAGGGCTGAGCTCCGCTTTATATAGCGATCATGCGGGTTTCAGTATGGCCAGCTACTCTTTCGCCGGGGCGCGCGCGCGCTGCTATTTTAAATTCAAACGTTATTTCATTGTTCCTTCATGTTTATTCTGTTTTCTTGTGTCTTATTCCTATTTATTCGATATGCTTAATGATGAACTTAGGGATACGTGGTGGTTATTTAGTTATATGTATATATTGTGTGCCTCGGGCGTCACAAGTTTTAGTTACATAGGAGTCATCGAACTCTTTCGACCACCGTTTAATAAATCCCAGCACTCTCCTGGCTTTATTTATTGTACCATGCCCGAAAAATGATCGATAAAGTCAAGTTTGGGATCTAGGCGGACGCCCAAGTCATCAACTGAATTGATTCTTTCCAAAGAGCAGCAGTTAAGCGTGGAAGTTGCAAGCTTGTGTATGACACGGGAGAATGTCATAAGCTTGGATTTAGAGGCATTTAAGTTTATTTAGTTTACGCGGCACCAATTTTGGAAGTTATCAAGATCTGTTTGTAAACCAGACTGGCAAGACTGCACACAAAGCTTGACATCATCCGCGTACATAAGATTTATAGAGTTAATCAGAACTTCGGGCAGATCGTTAGTTAATAATGTAAACAATAAGGGACCCAGGTGGCTTCCTTGCGGGACACCGGATGTGACCCAGAGAACATTAGATAAGTTATTTTTAAAGAGGACTTCTTGCGTCCTGCCTGTCAGATAACCTGAGATCCACCTACAAAGACCACTTGGAAATCCCATTAAATCGAGTTTCCTGATGATAACAGAATGTTTAACAGAATCAAATGCTCCGCTGAAGTCAGTATAAGTTACATCTGTTTGAAGGTTATTATGGAAGCCCCTTATAATAAAAGAAGTGAGCTCCAAAAGGTTCATAGTTGTTGATCTTCGCTTAATAAATTCATGCTGACATTGAGATATTACTGATTTAGAAAGGTTCTGCAAATAAGGACTAATAATATTTTCAAAGAGTTTAGGGATGGCCGATAGCTTAGAGATTCCTCTACAGTTGTTGGCCACGGATTGGTGTGATCGTTAGAAGAAATTACCTTTTTACAGGTTTTGGCAAAGCAGACGATATCAGAAGACATTATAAAGACTTACCATTGATCTTGTTACAATAATTAGAGGGAGCGACAGATAAGATAAAAATGCAGCTGCACAGAGAGAGTTGGAGAGTGGGAGAGCGTAAAAGCAGAAGAGCGTGGGAGTAAGCAAGCTTAGGGACGTTTAGATGTCGCGACGGCGCAACAACGGCTAAACGGGAGAGGCACAAAGAGGAATGCAAAAATGCAGGAACAACAAAACACAATTAAATTGTGAAAATAAAAGAGATTAAATACACAAATAAATATAGCCTCATACACATGCGAAGTGAAAGGGAACTATAAAAAACACTGTAATGATGCACTGTGGCCGGGATAAACCTCAGCGGCCCAGAGTCCCATCCAGAAAATATTTATTTAGTGGAAACGCCAGAACATGAAGGCGCCGTTTTGTTGAAATTTTTAGGGGTGGGTTTTTGGCGGCCCGAAACTGTAGACGTTTTCCTAATTGTCCACTCTGGGCGGGAAAGCGCTACCAGCCCGGGAGTTTTCCCAGCGGCCAGACCCCCTCTAGAGACTGGGGAAACGAGACTCTGGCTGTCCCAGCAGCCCGCTCCCACTCCCGCGACCCTGACCTAAACCACCCAACGCCGCGGCCTGGCGGCTCCGCCTGGTGTATCCACCGGCGAGCTGCCTCCCCAACGATGCCTCCCCAACAGATTCGCCCGGGCTAATTCCTGTGGCGGCTTCCCTGAGATCGGACTACGGCTTGGAAAGTTTCCCAACAGCCGCCGTCCTCGCCAACGCCCGGACTTGATCTCGGCAGCGTGGCGCCCCTGGTCCCGTCCTGCCCAGCTCGCCGTCTGTGGAAACCCAACAGCGATCGAGGTGGGGAGAAGGGGCACAGCGGGTCGTGGTTAGCTAGAGAGACGAAGGGAAATAACACGACCGGTGCCATTTATTGTGCCTGGTTTAGTTTTTTATTTCATATTTTTCCACTGTGTCTCTGTGTAATTCCCTTAATTTATTCTATTCCCCTCTTTTTCTTATTTTATTTTCTAATGAACACGCCACCTACGCTTCCCGTTGGTGTGAATTTTCTTGGGCGCGGGCGCCTCGATCACCCGTAGCCGGTTGAGGTTCGCTTAGGGGTCCAAAGCGTCGTTTCCTGGTCGTGCTGGGGGTCTTCCCCTGGGTGAGTGGTTCCTATGGTCGTCAATCGTTCCTTTCACTAGATAAATTTTCCGAACTTGCTTATTTGGTGGTTCTACCGCGAGTGATCTGCATATCAGATTTCAATTTGACCCAGTTTTCCATTGTCCCTGTGGTGGCTGCGCTGCCGCGATACATGACACGCACCGTTCCGCATTCCATGCGTTCTTGCATATTTGCGGTCTTCCTTCTCGCTCTGTCTGCAGCGTGCAGGTGGCCGCTGCTAATTCCGTTTCACATTCTTGGACTTTGCCGACGTCGGCGCTATACATCCTCTGCCGCGATCGTGGCTCTGCTAACCGCCGATTGGCCGGTTCAGCGCTTCGGTTCTCGGGATGCGGCTCTGCCGGCCTGTCCCGATTCCTTGTCTCGTGTTGCGGGTGACGTCGCCGGTGATGTTGCTTGTGACGTCACGGCCGGTGTGTGGCCAGTGTGTGCCGGGCTTCCTTAACCCTAACGCCTAACTATTTAACCTGGACCTATAGCTATTATTTGTATGGACTTATAGCAACTTGTTATTACTACTATTATTATTACTATTATTTACACTATTTACAATATTTACAAAAATTTACAAATGAGTGACTTCGTCACACCCCCGTCTAATGTCCGGGCGGGACGAAGAAAGACTTTGACCTGCCCCCTCGTGCTGATCTGGACTCGGAAGCCCTGCCCCTGCTCCTCCTCCAGATATCGCCTGGTGCGGCGGCCCCTGACCTCCAACCGGGATTGGATTCTCTCCACTAGCCGGGCGGGGAGCCGGCCTCCGGGGGTTATCCACCACGGTGGCGCTACGACCCACGGCTCCGGGCGGAGGCAGAGCTTAGTGCTGGTGGCGTGGTTGCGGCCTCTTCATCCGAGGAGCGAGCTGGGCGAGTCGCTGGGCGCCGTCCCGATCGGCGTGGAGGGTCGGGTACCAGATCCCGCGCCTCGCTGGCAGCGCACATAATTTCTCGAGCCGGGGCGGTGGTGGACCAGAACGGCCCCGGCCCGAAAATACGTAGGTACCCGTCCGGGCTTCCCGGCCGGCTAGGTGGGGAGTGTGTGTCGTCGGAGTCGTGGTGTCGCGGCGGCGGACTCGAAGTGCGGGACCGTGGCTGTAGGTATGTTGCCACGTACCCCTCCGCCGTTGGGTCGTACCTTGGCGTGCGTGGTCGCTGAGGATCGGCGAAAGCCACTAGCGGCGGTGGTCCCGGCTCGTCACCGAGCTCATCCTCCGATATCGCCTGTTGTGGCGGTGGTCCCGGCTCGTCACCGAGCTCATCCTCCGATATCGCCTTGTAGGCGGCACCGAGTTGACCGGGTTCCGGCATCATGGCCTCCAGCAGGGCCCTCAGCATGCTCCCGACATACTCAACCAGTTCGGCCTCCTGGCTGGCCGACAGCACGACGCTGACGGAGTGATCGTGCGGCATTGTGGGGTGACCTGGTCGAGGCGGGAAATACAGCTCCCACTCGACGCGTTGCAACGGTGGGGTGGCCTCGAGGCGTGTGGGCCCGAACCGTTCATCCGGTTCGACGTCGCTGCCCCCGACGCCCTCGTCGCTGGTGGCCCTGGCCGGCAGTAGTCCGGTCGGTGGGCTGCGCTCGGCTCCCGAAGCTATTGCCATCAGTAAAGGTGGTCCGGCGCGTCGGCGCGGGTCGCCGTGGTGGGTCTGCCCTACGAGGGGTCGCATCGCCTCGTGTGGCGTGGCTGGCTCTAGGGGGTCATCCCCCTCCACTGGGCGCCTGCGCTCATCCAGGTGGAGCTCCCGGAAACTGTCCTCGACGGCCGCCGTCAGCCAGGAGAAGTCCCGCGTGGCTGGGGGGTCTCCGGCCCGTTGGTTATGGACGCTCGCCGTCAACGGGGGTGGTCCCATTATCCGGGCCGTGACCGCAACCCGGGTGAGACGGTGGACCGCTGGCCACAAATAGGGGGGTAACCCGCGTCCCAAACTCATCGTCGTCCTTTCGATTGAAAGTTTCCGTAGCCGGTTAAAAGTTTCTGTGGCGTAGAAGAGCATGGTTAGTGATGGTTCCTTTCCCTATCACCCTACCTAGCGGTGTGTTCTCCTAACTCCCTAACTCATTTCGCGTCCGAAATTTTCTCTCCGTCGGGTTCTTCCCGCCGGCGAGCGGAGTGTTGGACAAGCGCTCCTGTCAACAAGTGACTCCGTGACTCTCCGTCCGTTGGCCAGATGCAAGTTTATCTATGCTTGGTTTCCCGGTGTGGAGTCCTCTCCACCGTCCAGGATGGTTTCCTCGAGGTGCTCGTATTCGTTTCCGACGCGATCCTCGGTATCCGTCTCGATGCGATATGGTTTCAGCTGGTTGAGGCTGGCGGTCCTCCGTCGACGACTGCCGGGTATGTGCAGTTGTACAATGTTGGGCGACGGAAACTTGGCTACCTTGAACGGCCCATCGTACTTCGCTGCTAGTTTTGCCGCGAATCCTTCGGCCGCGTTTGATAAATGATGGCGTCGCACCAAAACTAGTGATCCCATCGGTGGTCTCCAAGTCCGTCGGCGGAGATTATAGTGGCGACCCTGATCCGCGGATGCGCGATCAGCATTGTTCCTGGCCACCTCGAAGATGCTCTTCAGCTGCTTGCCACGTTCCGTTGGGGTTATCTCGGGGATTCCCCGTTCCGGTGTAACCTCGTCGTAAAGCGTGTGTGGTAGCCGAGGTTCCCTTCCTTGAACCAGGAAAGCTGGGCTGAATCCCGTCGTGTCGGAGATACTGCTGTTTATTGCCAGCGATATCTCGGGCAATAGTTGGTCCCACTCGTTCTGTGCGTGCCCATCCAGATACTGGGCGATCATCGTTTTGATCGTCCGGTTGGCCCTTTTTGGGGGGTTTTGCCTCGGTGTATATGGGGCCGTATGCTGGAGCTCCATTCCCAGCGTCTTGCAAAAGTGCCGGAACGACCTACCCGTGAACTGGGTACCGTTAGCGCAGACGAACATTCGTGGCACGCCGAATCGGCTCAAGATTCGTTCCCGAAACGCGTGTTCCAGATGAGTTCCTGTGGCTTTGCGTAATGGTATTAGCTCTACCCATTTACTGAAGGAGTCGAGGAAGACCAGGAGCATCGTGTTCCCTTGCTTCGAGCGTGGTAGAGGGCCAACGAAATCCGCGCAGAGAACGTGGAATGGTTCCTCCACTTGCCGGGTGAACATTCTTCCCTCCGGCTTTTCCTGGCTGACTTTGAACCGTTGACAGCTTAGGCAGTGGCGTACATAGCGGGCGACATCACGGAAAAGTCCTGGCCAATAGTAGCGCTGGGCCACGCGATTGCTGATCTTCCGGATTCCCAAGTGTCCGGCTGTGGGAGTATCGTGGTTCTCCTGCAGGACCCGATGGCGATAATCCGCTCCTACACACAGCTTCCATGGTGTGTACTCCTCCTCCGGTGGCCGTAGCCCGATGCGGCGATAAAGCTGTCCGCTTTCCTCCCTGTAGTCCGGGAACTTGGCTGGTTCGGTCTCTGGAACTCTCTCCAGCATCCTTGTGAGCCATTTGCAGTTGGTCCCTTGTACCTGCGCTTGCTGCGCCACTGGCAGCGGTTGGCGCGAAAGAGCGTCGGCCACTAGGTTTTGGGCTCCCCCCCTATTGGTACTGCTGCAGCTCGAGTGCCCAGCGGGCGATCCGGCCGGTCGGGTTATCAATAGATTTCAGCCACTTTAAGGCCTGATGATCCGTTATAACCTCGAAACGGTATCCCTCGATGTAGCACCGCATCTTCCGTACGGCCCATACGATGGCGAGGCAGTCCTTCTCGGTCACCGAGTAGTTCCTCTCCGCGTTATTCAGGTGGCGACTGGCGTAAGCTACCGATGCCGTATTCGCTGGCGTCATTCTGTAGACTAAGACGGGTGCTTCCGTTAGCCGAGTCTTTAGCTCCAGGAATGCCTTATCCTGCCGCGATGTTCAGTCCCACTTCTGGCCCTTCTTCAGCAGCGATGTCATTGGCTCCACAACATCGGCGAAGTTGGAAACAAATCGGCGATACCAGGATGCGATGCCCAGGCATCTCCGAAGTTCCTTCAGGCAAGTCGGCGGCTGCAACTCGCGGATCGCTGCTACCTTGTCCGGGTCCGTGTGGATTCCTTCTTCGCTTATCACGTGTCCCAAGTAGGCGATGTGCCTACTGTGACATTTCTACCGGTTCAGGCGCAAGTTGGCTTGTCGTAGTCGGTGAAACACTTCCCTGAGGTTTGCCACGTGTTCCTCCAGGGTTGTCCCGATGACAATGATGTCGTCCTGGTATGCGAACGCATGTGGTTCCATGTCTGGACCGATGACCGTGTCCAAAGCCTGTTGAAATGTCGCGGGCGCCGAGTGAAGTCCAAAAGGCATGACTCGCCAATGGAATAAACCTCGGCCCGGAACCGTGAAGGCTGTGCATTCCCGGCTCTCCTGAGCCACCGGGATTTGCCATGAGCCGTTCTTTAAATCCAGCGTTGATATATACTTCGCATTCCGTAGGCGTTCCAAGATCTGATGAATTCTTGGCAGCGGGTACGTCTCCGGCACAGAGTTCTCATTTAGTTACCTGTAGTCGATGCACATCCGAGCGTCTCCGTTCTTTTTAACCGCGATCACAATGAGGGCACTGTGCGGGCTCTTTGATGGCTCGATGCGTCCATCCCTGTGGAGTTCGTCGATCTGCTTGTCTATCACGGCCCTCATGGCTGGATTCCGTGGGAAATACCGCTGTTTTATCGGTCGGTCGTTACGCATGATGATCCGGTGCTCCCCGATGTGGGAGACTTCGGATAGAGTGTCGAATTGCTGCAATTCCTGCTTAAGGAATCCTTCCACCCAGGGTTTTGGGTACTCTGACGCTCAGGGTGTCGGCTCGAGTGGGTCCATTTCCTCCTCTGGGGCATGGCTCACTGAGTCGACGGTGCCGCATAGCAACGCGTTTGGTTCCGGCGTTTCCTCGACGTGGTCCTGGAAACGGACACGCTTCCTGGAGGTATGAAAAGGGTTTCGCTGCGCAGCGGTGGCATCGACCACCGGTAAGGCGTGTTTCCAAGTGGTCGTCGTGTGTGCTTACGTATCCCGATTCGTTGCCGCGGGTGTGTTCGAGGTCTGTACTCGAGGCATAGGGATCGGTGGTTGACTCGGCCTAGTGCGTGGCTGCGGCACTGGCCTCTATGCTTGTTGTTGTCCTTGATGAGTGGCAATCGGCCCCTCCTGGGTAACCGTGCCCGATGATCCTTGCTTTTCAGAGCGTGGCTCTGCTGATTGTCCTCGGTGTGTGGAGCGTGGCTCCCGTTGCTGTTCCTCGTGTGTGGAGTGTGGCTCCCGTTGCTGTTTCTCGTGTGTGGAGCGTGGCTCCCTTTGCTGTTCCTCGTGTGTGGATGTCGTCCGTGTCCGTGCCCACGGCGGCTTAGTGTGCTCGTCCGGCATTAAGTTAAGGGCCTGTCCCCACACTGAATGGTGGCTCCGATTCCGCACAAGAAATCCATCCCTAGCAGCACATCATCCCGCTGTGGATGATTGCTGCTAGGGCCTTCGTCAGCTCCCGACAGGTCCCATCGGCGAGCTTGACCTGCGCCCGTGTGTTACGTTTATTGTCCAGTTGGTTCGCTAAGTTCTCACTTATGAAGCTGTGAGTAGCTCCCGTGTCCAGGGTAGCCATGAATCCTCGTCCCTCCATAGTGATGCGTCCCTGGTGTTGCTTGACAACATTCCATTGTCCGTATCTCCCGTAGTCCACAGTCCCAACAAAAAATTATCCTAGGGTTTCGGCATTCCGCCGCGAAATGTTCCTACTGAGGTTCCCCTGCATGAGTGATGCCTGCGGCTGACGGGCCGTACGATCCCCATCCCTGGAGACGTTGGCAGCGGGCGGTGTCCGTGAGGGTATATCTCGATGATTCCTTGCTCGTTCGTTGCGACTGCGGGTGACTTCATAGTCGACCACTAAGTGAGTTAATTCCACCAGGGTACGAAAATCCTGCCTCCTGGCGAAGAGTTGGTACTCCGGCAGCATGTTGTCGTAGATTCGTTCTAGTTCGCGCTCCGGGGTGAATCCTGCCCGGCGGATTTGTAGGCGTAGGTCCACTAAGTACTCCTTGAAGGGCTCGTTGGGCCTCTGGAAGTGTGTCCTAATCTCGTCGTCCAGCCGCTGGTAGTAGCGCGGCGGCAAGAAGAAATCCAAGAACTCCTGGCGAACTTCCGCCCAAGTGGCATCTGGTCCTAAACCAACTCTCGGCGCGGCCAGTTAAAAGTACTACAAGAGCTGTGGCTAGATACCTTCGGGCGATCCGGAAAAGTATCGGCCCGGTTCTCGATGTGCTCAATGAAACCAAGCGGGTCCGTCGTCCCGTCGAACGAGAGTCCCCATTTAGTCATCCGGTCCAGTAAAATGGCTCCCGGGTCCCCATGATGGCTTGTTGCGCGTGGTGGGTCCTCGGTCTTTGTTGGCAGGCGTCGTCCTGCGGCAGGAGAAGTGCTTCGCGGCAGCAAAAGTGTAAGCGGTGCAGTCGGCGCTGCAGATCCTGGTGAGGTGGCTTCCGAATCCATGTACATCGGCGAAAGTAGCTTCGCGTCTCCGGTGGGGGTATTCCCGAAATTCCGCTCCAATTCCTCGAGGCGAATCCGTACTCCTTCGGCGTGATCCGATTGGCGCGCAAAGTTGATCAGTCGCGTCCGCTGCTCCTCCACTGTGCCTCCGCGTTCCAATCCAAACTCGAGAAGAATGGTCTCCAACTCCATCTTCTTCCGGTAGCTGATCCAGGAAACGCCCATGGTTAGGTGTGGTATCAGCGGTGTTTTTTTTTTTCCTAAGGTCCTCGGTTGCTTGATTTGTATTTAATTTATTTATTAATTTATTTCATTTATTGTTACTCCGTTATATTTTTTTATTTATTTATTTATTTTTTTTTTAATTATTTCTCTGTTTAGTTTTATTCATTTACTAGCTTTCTTCAGATTTATTTATTTATTCGCTTTATTTTAATTTTTATTCAGCTTTATTTATTTATTCGTTTTATTTTCTTTGCTCCGTTTCCTCCGCTGATTTATTTTATTAATTTATTTATTTCATTTATTAATTTATTTATTTCATTTATTAATTTATTTATTTAATTTATTTCATTTATTAATTTATTTATTTATTTTCTCGGCTTATTTCCTTATTTATTAAATTCGTGGCCGAATTTATTAAATTTTATTTTATTCTTCCGTTCGATTTATCGTTTTATTTTGGTTTATTTTATTTAATTTGAATTTTATTATATCCTTGCTTAATTCAATTATTTGTTAATTTTATTATTTATTCCTCTGTGTATTATGTTTGTTTATTAATTATTAATATCCTTGATCCTGTTTATTCCTGGTGTCCTTGCTGTATTTTATTTTATGTATCCTCGTGTTATTTTATTTTCTCCTTGCTGTATTTTATTTAATTATAATTATCCTCGTCGTATTTTATTTTATTAATTTTCCTTGATTAGTTTTATTTGATTAAACCTTCGATGTATTTAAATATAATTATCCTCGTCGTATTTTATTTTATTATCCTTGATTGGGTTTATTTTATTAATTATCCGTGCTTTGAATTTTTCTTCCCGATGTGATCGCAACGAAAGTGTATTACTGAGTGTCATATGCTAACGAAAAGGGCCAGTATATATACATATTTGGTCCCTGCCCTGATGGCAGCGCAACCAAGAGCGAATGCATTAGAGTTTGTATATACTGTATATACATATGTATATGTATGTCAAGATATGCGAATGTATATCATGTGCGTATATACGTATGTGTATGCTTCGCGATCTGCACGTGCAGCGAATGTGCGTTTGGTTCTGCCGACGTCGGCCTTGGCAGCGACGCGAAATTTGCTTAATGTCTACTTGGGCCTATTTTGGTGCGACTGTGCCCTTTGTCTCGCGAATGGAAATTTTTCTTGTCGTCTCCTCTTTTCCTTTTTTTTCGCTAGCTACCCGAAAAAAGCAAGGTTACGGCGGATGCATGTGCGTCGCAAATTTGGAAGTTTCTGGCCTTTGCATACACATATGCATATACATGAATATATGTATGTATGCCCCGCTAAAAATCTCGTGTTCGGCCGGTGGGTCTTTAATCCACCGTAGGATTCTTACATTCCCCATGTCCTGACGGTCCCTGTTTACGGGCGCCAATCTGTAAGGATGCACTGTGGCCGGGATGAACCTCAGCGACCCAGAGTCCCATCCAGTAAATATTTATTTAATGGAAACGCCAGAACATGAAGGCGCCGTTTTTGTTGAGATTTGTAGGGGTGGGGTTTTTGGCGGCCCGAAACTGTAGAAGTTTTCCTAATTGTCCACTATGGGCGGGAAAGCGCTACCGGCCCGGGAGTTTTCCCAGCGGCCAGACCCCCTCTAGAGACTGGGGAAACGAGACTCTGGCTGTCCCAGGAAAGTTTTCCAACAGCCGCTGTCCTTGCCAACGGCCGGACTTAATCTCAGCAGCGTGGCGCTCCTGGTCCCGTCCTGCCCAGCTCGCCGTCTGTGGAAACCCAACAGCGATCGTGGTGGAAGAAGGGGCACAGCGGGTCGTGGTTAGCTAGAGAGGCGAAAAGAAATAACACGACCGGTGCCATTTATTGTGCCTGGTTTAGTTTTTTATTTCATATTTTTCCACTGTGTTTCTGTTTAATTCCCTTAATTTATTCTATTCCCCTCTCTTTCTTATTTTATTTCCTAACGAACACGCCACCTACGCTTCCCGTAGGTGTAGATTTTCTTGGGCGCGGGCGCCTCGCTCACCCGTAGCCGGTTGAGGTTCGCTTAGGGACCCAAAGCGTCATTTCCTGGTCGTGCTGGTGGTCCTCGTTGTCCTTGTGTGTGTGCTTCGTGTTCTGGGTGCGTGGTTCCTATGGTCGTCAATCGTTCCTTTCACTAGCTAAATTTCCGAACTTGCTTATTTGGTGGTTCTACCGCCAGATCCAATATCAGATTTCAATTTGACCCAGTTTTCCACTGTCCCTGTGGTGGTTGCGCTGCCGCGATTCATGGCACGCACCGTTCCGCATTCCATGCGTTCTTGCATATTTGCGGTCTTCCTTCTCGCTCTGTCTGCAGCGTGCAGGTGGCCGCTGCGAATTCCGTTTCGCCTTCTTGGGCTCTGCCGACGCCGCCGCTATACGCCCTCTGCCGCGATCGTGGCTCTGCTAACCGCCGATTGGCCGGTTCAGCGCTTCGGTTGTCGGGATGCGGCTCTGCCGGCCTGTCCGGATTCCTTGTCTCGTGTTGCGGGTGACGTCGCCGGTGATGTTGCTTGTGACGTCACGGCCGGTGTGTGGCCAGTGTGTGCCGGGCTTTCTAAACCCTAACGCCTAACTATTTAACCTGGACCTATAGCTATTATTTGTATGGACTTATAGCAACTTGTTATTACTACTATTATTATTACTATTATTTACACTATTTATAATATTTACAAAAATTTACAAATGAGTGACTTCGTCACAACACAATGTAGAAGTTTTAATTAAACTCCTATGGTTTTTATCAAAGTTATTACACAAAACGAGAGCGCAAGAAAAAAACACGACCATCACTTGGAAGGAGAAAGATAAATATTTTGATGAACATCATGATGTGACATCCTAGGGTGATGCTGTGACCATCAAGCTGGAGGAACTGGAGGTGGCCTGCCACCAGCAGGAACCCGGAGATGACATTTCTGACATATCCATCGACGCCGGCAGCTCCGATGAGAGCACAGATCAGTACGAGAGAGCTGAAGAAAAGGATGAGCATGTCGTGGAGAAGCCATGCAGGGACCCTGGTCGCCCCTAGATCATCCGGGCTGGAAAACCTGACGCCCTAAGAAGCAGTACAATATCCTAAAAATCAGCGAGTAATTGGATGCAAGTGGGTGTTCACCGTGAAGCGAGATAAAGATGCCCAAATAGAACACTTCGAGGCTTGACTGGTAGCAAAAGGATGCTCCCAGCAGTTTGTCGTAAGTTACCAAGAAACATTTTTGCCGATTGAAGAGTGTGCGTGTTATTATAGCACCGGTGGAGCTCAACCTACTACATCTTCATCAAATGGATGTATGCACCGTGTATCCCAACAGCGATCTGATCCCTCTTTTAAATCTTTCAACATCGTTCTTACACGATTGCAAGATATGTAAAATTTTTTTTTACTGCCAATATTGAATATTGAGAAAGTGACTATTTATTTGGTACATACTGAATCCATGTTTCGCTTAACATGATTTCGCTAAACACGAGGGCCAAGTGTATATGGTTTAAAGCAGTGCTCGGCACCATCACAATCACAAGCCAAAATTGCATATGTGTGAGTGAGTAAAGGAACGAAATCGACTTCGTTGACTTCTCCTCAGCAACTAATTTAATTTTCTGTCCAGATATGAGAAAATAATATAGCTAGCATTTGGTTTTCTATGCAAAACCAATAGCTATTACAATAAAAATTGCTAATTTCCGCTAAAAGTGGCTGGATATAGCCAGAGCAATATAATCTGACAGCCCTAAAGCTTTGAGCAGCTGAGCCGAAGACATTTGCCGAGGCCACACGAAGTCTTCATACTGTCTGTGTTCTGGCAGCGCTGCCGGCAGAGGCTTTGCCTGACCCATGGGTTTGCGACGCGCCGAGCACTGGTTTAAAGCAGTCAGGAAGGTCCTGGAACGAGAAGCTAAATGGCTTAATGCTGAATATGGTATTCGTTGCCTGTGACAAAGAGCCATGTTTGTACAAACATTGTGGAGAAGATAATCTTGCACTAATCCTTGTATATTGTATTGACGATAGGAGGACGCGAGGATTTCCTAAAAATCAAGAGCAGTTATTCGAGTGCATTGACAAAGGTCAGCTTAACCATTTCTTTGCTCTTTGCGTCATACACAATATATGTATTAAGCACTCATTGCTTACCATTGGGGCGAATTCTGCAAATCGGCGAGGACACCATTGGATGCTGGTTTCCAAATAGATTGCACAAGCCCTCATTGCAAAAAGGTGCATCCTACTTTTTATCAGTCCGTAGTAGGAGAGCTTTTTTGGCAAGCTCTTACAACAAGGCCAGAAATATTGCATTCGGTGTCAAAATTGGCACAACGGAATCATAGCCCGCATGCTGAACACATGGCTGGCATAAAGCACATATTTAGATACCTCTCATCTACGATTGACATGAAACAACACTATCGGCAATGTGGTAAATCTTTCTGTGGATATGTAGATGCGGATTGGGCAGGCGATAGGCTTGACAAGAAGTCTTATACTGGCTAGATTTACCTGTTAGTAGGTGGTCCGATTTCTTGACGTTCGGCGGCATTTAAGGAGGCAATTAGAATAATTTCTGAACCTGGTTTTATTTTGTTTAATTTTTTATGGTTGATATTTAAATCTGTGGGAAATGGCTATGTGGCTATGCTAATTATCTTTATACTAAAAAATACAAAAATTAGAATATTTAGTAAACATCAAAAGAATTTTTTTTTTTCAAAATTTGATAATAAAAATAAATAATTGTACTCTTTTTAAAATCCTAAAATACCCAATTTTCCGAATTTAAGACGTTTGCTCCTTCGGATGAACAATTTAAGAGCATGCAACAAACTTAGCAAAAAAATGTATGCACCTCTTTTAATTAAGTTTAATTTTTACTTTGAGGGAAACTTATGAAATTCAAAACTAATAATTTAAAAATCACAAAATATAATAATTTTTCTTTATTATTTTTAAACAAAAATAAATAATAATAAAGTAAGTTATTATTATGTTTTTATGTAAAATATATATAATTATTATTTTTATTGATTTATTTAATAATACTCAATTTTAATCATTATTATTGATGCATTTCGAAGTCGATGTTTGTGGGTGCTGTGTCAGGGGATTTGTCGTCGATGACCATGTCGTCCAACAGTCTGTTGTTGTCATCGACCTCCTCTAGTAGCTCGGAGCAGGAGTAAAGGCTGGCTCGGCTTCATCTCCTTCTCCACTTTGAGAATAGTCCAGTCCTCTTCAGACCGGCGATCACCTTACCATGGTCAGTTTGCTCCTTCGAAATGTAGGCTCTGGGTCTCCTCGGGATCACCCTGGCGTGGACTAGCCAAATCTTAAGGCCAGCCCATTCGTTGCTAACTTTAGCAACACATTTCGCTAGGAAGTTCCTGGAGAACTCATCGTCGCACCTGATCACCCGAAGTTGGGGGATTGGGGGTTGTGGAAGGGTCGACCGCGGGTTTCCCCGCCCTAAGAAGGCTCCATACAAATACAGCTGGATAACCCCTCAGCTGCGAACCTGGAAGTCAGAGGGCGCGGGTCGCGTAACACTCCTGACTTGAGGGGAGCAATTTAAAGACGTGCCCAGGGTCTGCCCGACTACCAGTAGTCAGCGTCTCTGGTCGAAGCCCTACTGAGCCTAAACAGAGGACCTGCTTCAAGCCTCTTTCGCTTGGAGAGTATAGTTTTAGTTTTAAGAGGTGGGCAAACGTATTTTATTACAATTTTTTAGTTTTAGGGGGTGGGCGAACGTTAGTTTTTTAAAGCTCCATATTTTTTAAGTGTACATTCTTTAAAAATTCTAAAGGGTGGGCAAACGTGAGCAAACGATGTTATTGCGATTTAAAAAAAAAAATTGGAAGAAGTCAACTTTTTGTTTTTCGAAAGAAATAACATCACTTGATATTTTCGAAACCGGACGTGGAAAAAAGTGAAAGGTGGTCAAACATGGGCAAACGTTGTGCAACCGATTGCAACTTTCAAATTAAAAAAAAAAAAAATTGCGAGCCCAGTTTCTTTAACCTGATCCGTTCCGGTTTCTATGGCCAAGACCACTTGTTGCTCTTCTAAGCTTACGGATTTTGGTTGTTCTTGTTAGTGCATCCGTCGGCCCCGATTTTGCAATATTGATAATATCGTTTTTTTTTTGCTGTTACTTTAAGCTAAACTAAAAAATTGAAGTTTTTGTTTGGGCTTGTTCATGTAAATTACTACCTGACAGGTGTCTTTTATTTTCAGCTTTTTCTGGTTAAACTATTGATGAAGACTTGTTTCATCTTCCGCTCTGATTTCAGGGTGGCCTTCATGTCGACAATAGGGTTCTATGCTCGCAGAGTCTTCAGCATCCTGACGTGATTTAACTGCCTATAAAATACTTATCCCCTTCCATGCTCGGGGGCTTATAGTTTCACCTGATCACCCGGTGTTCTGTAAGCATGAGGATTCATAGGAGGGGGTCGGTAGTTGCTACATAAATTGACAGCTTGGTTTCAACCTTCTTCTATATTCCCGGGAAACATTATGCTGTAAGGAATCCTCGTCTCCCCTCCTTTGATAAGCTAATCGATCCAGAATGTAGCATAGACAGCTAGCTTTAATCAGATTTATGAACACAATAAAATAAAAAAAATGATTTATAATTTGACAATACTTATATTATTTACAGTTACATATACATATAATAACCGCATTGACATTATATGGTAATAATGGGATATCGTTTAAAAATGGTTTGGCTATTTCATATGCTCATAATAATACCACAACATTCTGCCTTTGGCCTTATAAGTTGCATTCAAGGAAATGGTAAGTTTATTTATTATTATTTTATTTATTTGTTTATTTATGAAGATCTAACAAATAATTAAAATTAATTATATGTCTCGTCTTTGGATCCTAAGAGAATTGCAGGTGTTCTATTGATATGTTGTCGTTGCAGAACGGGCAGGTCGTGGGTTGAGTTGGGTCGACGTAGTAGTTGTGTGTAATTTTTGTGTGTCCAAGTCTGAGCCGTGCAATTTTAATTTTGGTCTCTTCGTGAGGTTTGCAAGTTTTTTTATTTTAAAAAAATTGTACCTGTTGAGTTGTATTTGGTTTATTGATTGAAACCAAGTAGAGGTTTTTGTGATGTTTAATAGAAGTGTGTTGTTTTTTATCAGAGCTTGCAAATAACTGTCGGGCATGTTGTAAGAATATGTCTGATTTAAGTCAGTTGCGAGCACAACCGAAAAAGATCATTCTTTCTCGCTCTCGCTCTGAGCAAGAGAGTTTTGCTTCATTTCTGTTTTCTGTTGAGCGCTTTTTGTTGAGATGTTTTTATTTCGGTCGTTCAATGAGCAGTGCGTACAGAGCGGAACGAGAAACGCTCGCACAAAGATAGTCAGCAAAAGACCGATTGACCGAAAAACTCAACGCAAACGGTCTTCACATTTACTTTCGTTGGTTTTTTCAATTAAACTATTATGCAAAACGAACGCTTGTGAATATGTACCAATACATATGCAAAGAAATAATACAATTTGATTAATAGAACAATTTAATTTTATTTTCAAATATTTTTGTTAACCAGTTTTATTTAGATTCCATATTCCATATAACAAAATGCTATTAAAAGGAAAAAAAATTTCAGACAATGTTTCTAAGTTTTTTTTTTTTATTTTTATATATATTGTAGATTTATTTTTTGTAACATTATGTGTTAAGCTTTACAACTAGCAACACTCAATTCACGATCGCAATTAAACGTTTAACGATTTGCTTGCCTATGCGTGTGAATGTATACCTACGCAAAAGACTTTTATTTTCACTGAACACGACAAAACGGCCTTGGAACAACCGAAAAAAAACAGAATAGAAAAAAACGGTTTCGCTCTGAGCGCGAGCGAGCTCATTCGAGAACTCACGAAACGGTTGCTCTCTGAGTCTTTTCTTAAAGAGTCAGAGTGAGACACATATTTGCTGTTTTTGTATGCTTGAGGGATGAGTTTGTTTAGTATGTCGTTTTGTAGATTTATAATTCTATCTTTAGTCTTTTTATCCAAAGTTTTTATCATAGCGTAAGGATGCTAAGGATGCTGTGTATGTTTTTTTGGGGGATGAGTCCGCAGAATCGTTTAATATTGCTCCAAATTGTTTTTGAAGGGGTGTCAGATGAAATTTGAGAGGTAAAGTTTTCAATGGGTTGTTTTTTTCGATGGTTTTAAGTGCTAACCTAAATTTGGCATTTGCTTTTTTATATTCTATAAAATTTTCGGTAGAGATATGTCTTTTTAAGATTTTCCATCTTTTCATTTTTATGTCTATGATTAGTTTTATGTTGTTGTTCCACCATGGAACTTTGATTCTGTTTTTTGTTGGGTGTGTTTGAGGAATTGTTTTGTTTGA
>VNJQ01002760.1:0-11675 GCA_008042515.1 Drosophila truncata | reverse complement strand
AAAAAAAAAAAAAAAAAAAAAAAAAAAAAAAAAAAATAAATTAATAATTTTCCAGTTTATTCCCAACCCCAAGACTTAAATAATCACTGCTGATCTTTCAAACAGAAATACTTTAAAATTATACCAAAATGGATCAAAATTTTATCTGCTAGTTTTCGAGTTAAAACAAATGAAAACATTTAAACCTAACCTAACTGGATCATTATATGAACTTGTTAATAATAACAAAAAATTGGATAAGAATATAGAAAAGACTATCAAAATTATATTGATTTTGATATTAAAATGCCCTATATGAATAAGAGGAAACTTACACTTTATACTTCTGCTACTACAAGTTTAAAACCTAAATATGAAGAATTTTTAACCAGTGGATTGGAGGCTGAAAAGTGATTACGATTCTGATATCGATGGCGATGATATTCTCAGCTATTCATGATGATGAAGGTGATTCTTCTTCATTCGCACCACCTCATCATCACTCTCATAAATCAATACCCATGTTAGCAAACCAAAAGGGTGCTCAACCAATCCAACCCACCGCCAATACATCAACATTGACGGAACCTCAACCAGCGGTGCTTAAAGAGAGTTTGAAAAATTTTAATGTTAGTCAATTGGCACGAGATCACATTTTGGATAAGACATATGGTCCATACAAAAATGAAGCTGGAAAATTATTGTTGGGAAATAATCAAATAAATGTGACAAATAATGCTATTGAATTTGATGATGGACAAAACTGGCGACTCACTAACGGACAAACAAATTATAATACAGATAATCTGGAAATTTACAGAGAAATTTTAATAAAAACTAATGTGTATCAAAGAAATTTTCTACCAAATGGACAAATGAAAGGAACGAGAGCATTAAAATATTCTCAGATTATTAAACCACTCTTGGCTAAATAACCCATTGCTGAGTCTACACCCAAGAGCAGATCAAAATTCGTAAGCGGATCCGGATTCATGGCACTTGAGAGGAATAAACGCAATTATGTTTTCTCGGACGACCCAAATGAGCTGATAGAAACACAAATCACACAAAAGAAATAACATCAATAATCGAACAGCACAAAGCTGTATGCAATTGATTCAGCTAAACCGGAAGGGCCGCGCAGGACCTGCTCATGCAGACGGTCCGCAACATCAACGCTGAGGTGGCAGTGCTCAGCGAGTCGTATACGGCTGCAAACACCAGTTGTTGGGCCTCTGACCTCTCCGGCAAGGCGGCGCTATGGATGTGTGGCAGAGGATCTGCACAGCTGATCGAAGTCAGGGCAGCGGATGGATTCGTTCGTGGGAAAATAGACGGGGTGTGGGTGTACAGGTGCTACCTGACCCCTAGCCTCACCCTAGAGTCGTTCAGCAGAGCCATCGAGGATCTCGCTAGTGACATCAAAGGGAAGAGGCAGCGTCGTAGTCGGCGGCGATTTCAACGCTTGGGCTCAAGATTGGGGCTCACCGTCAACCAATGCCAGAGGTCGCATCATCGTGCAGTCCTTTGCTTCACTGGACATCGTACTGCTCAACGAGGGCACGCAGCAGACCTTCAACAGAGCGGGAGCGGGGTCAATTAACGACTTAACGTACGCGAGCAGCGCACTAGCTCGGCTAGCCACGTGAACGATTGGGGACTTCTACACTGCCAGCGACCTCGAAGCTATACAGATCATACTCGCAGGGAGGACGCAGAGGAGAACGGTGCTGCCTAGCTCGCAACAGGTGTACCGACAGAACACTCTCCGAACACAAGCTTTCGCGAATGACCTAGAGGGACTATCCGTAGAGAGTGCGGAAGGTGCCAACGAGACGCGGACAAGCTGGCAAGCGACGTGGAGCAAGCCTGCAGTGCCAGCATGCAGAAGCGGAAGATTTTTCGCAAACACCATGCTCCCGTTTTCTGGTGGAGCGAGAATATTGCGATGCTTCGCTCCGCTTGCCTACGAGCAAGAAGGCAGGTCCAGAGATCACGCAATTCTCAGAACCTACAGGCCTGCAGCGACAAGTACCGGGCAGCGAGAAAGGCCCTGAAAAAGGCGATACGGACGAGTAAAAGGGAATGCTTCCTAAAGGTCCTTGAAGGCATTGTCCGGGTTCTCTTCCCAGAAGGGCAACCGATCACCCCCCCGTTGAGCATCGACTCCGGGGAGTTTTGTCCGGTCTTGGAGCAAGAAGTAATCGGGATTGCGAGGACCCTGCAAAACAACGATCGGGAATGTATTCGAGAAAGTGATTGTCACTAGGCTGGAGGCAGCCATCGAGCACACAGGCGGACTTGCACCGAACCAGTTTGGTTTCAGGAAGCATAGATCGACCCTTGAAGCTATTGAAGACGTTACTAGCCTGGCCGCAAGTGCCATCGCAGGCACGAGATGGAGAAATTACTTCAGCGAGCGGATCCTCATCCTGGAAACCTCCAGGAGACCCAGAACGCACGAGGTCTCAGCCGGAGTCCCGCAGTGCTCCGTCCTGGAACGCGATGTACAATGGCGTTCTGAAACTGCCACTACCATCGAACACCACCATCGTAGGCTTTGCCGATGATGTAGCGCTGGTTGTGGTCGCAAAGGACCGGAACGCAATCCAAGCGGTCGAATCGTGACTCGCCGTTGCCGGTCTAGAGCAGAAAGCGAGTCGAGACGCCGGTAATCCGGGTTGGCGGGCTACCGATCACCTCGCAGCGCGCAATCCGGTACCTGGGCGTCATCCTGGACACCCGGCTCTCTTTCAGAGAGCACCTGGCTTACGTGCAGGAGAAGGCCAGCCAAACAGCCAGAGGATCCTGCTAAACACTCAAGGTCCTTAGCAGTGGAAGAGGAAGCTGCTCACAAGCAGCCCCTGCATGGTTGGAGGCGTCCAAAGTGAGAAGCTATTGTACATGCGCGGAGTAGAAGCCACGTACCTCTTGTGTGCGCTGAGGGTAGCTAGCGCCTTCAATACAGTATCTGATGATGCGGCCTTGGTCATCGCGGAACTGGTGCCGCTAGGCGATCTAGCTCAGGAGACCAAAGAAACCCGTCTCACTAGCGGCTAGAGGCTAGACGCGAAGCCAGGCGCAGGAGCATAGCAAGGTGGCAAGAAAAGTGGGACAGCTCGGCCAAAGGCCGTTGGACCCACCGTTTACTCCCGGACATTAGCAGCTGGGTAAGCCGAAAACACGGTCAGGTAGATTTCTACTTGACGCAAGCCCTCAGCGGCCACGGCTGCTTCCGGAGCTACCTCAAGCGCTTCGGACACGAAGAAGAGGACAACTGCCCAGAATGCGGCGCCGGGGTGGTCCCCATTACGTCCTGTTCGAGTACATTGACTCGTCTATAAAACGGATGGAGGATTCAATTATTTCCCATCAACAAAAATTAATTGGTTAGTTAGTAAATGTTAAAGCTGTGGAAATTGAAGATCGAATAGAAAAACTTGACCTAGTGTTATAAGCTATTATGGGAAGAATATGTGTTTAATTAAATTAAAAAAAATTTAAAAAAAATAGACTCTAATCATGAGTAGACGGCGTATTATTAATGAATTACATGCTCCTGCTCGTAAGCATTTTCTACTTAGGAGGGTTATTACAAAGGGAATAAATTGGTTATGGCATGCTGATCTGGTGGAAGTGGCAAAGTACGGTAATTGTAACGGTAATTGACACATTCTCCAAATATGCCTGGGTGAAGCCCTTAAAACTAAGAGTGCTAAAGATGTTGCTGAAGCAATGGAGAAAATATTTAAATCTGGTCGTTAAGTACCTATGAATCTACAAACAGATGACGGGAAAGAGTTTTTTATCATACAATTTAAGTCTTTGAAGAATCGTCATCAAATAAGTCATTACTCAACGTTTAGTACTCTAAAGGCTTCGATTGTTGAGCGTTTCAACAAGAAATTGAAAAAACTCATGTGGAAAGAGGGTTCGAATTGACCATTTATTATTTGGTGAGGACAGTATTAATAGGATCACCTGATTTTAAAAGGTCATAATACACGACACCCTTTTAAGTCCCACCATAAGCAAATAAAAAGGTATTTTTCCCAAGCGATTTGGTTCTGTGGTGCTTGTTGATTATTGACCTGGTTCAACCCATAATTTTTTACATTTGGGGTTCTCAAACTTTTTTGTTGGAGCCGAAAAAACTTTATTCGGCTCGTAAAAAACGCTAAGAAACTAAGATGCTAATTAGGAACCGTAAAATCTTTTTTGAGGATTGAAAGAGGACTATCATAGCTACGAAACGACGTAGATAGAAGAGTGTAAACCAATGGGTGCATTCAGCACAATCCCCGAAAAAAATTAAGAATTATTAACCGCCACACTTGATATATACAATATGTATATATATATATTTTAAGTTATTTGATAATTTTAGAATAAACATTTTTGAATAAATTTTATATTAAAATTTACATCATTCGATTTATTTTATTTTACTTTATTTTTATTATTTTTTTTTTTTATTTATTTTTTAAAATCTAGTTTTTGGACCCCTCATTTTATCCATTTCCAGGTAGTTTGATATTAAATTTATTTCTTATCTGTCGCTCTTTCAGTATCTTAAATTTTTCTTTTAAGATTAGTTGAAGTGTCCTCTATCCCAGCTTTTTGGCTAAGTCAAATCCTTGAGTGTGTTGCTAAAGTCGACATACAACCCTCTATTTCATTTCGAATTGTTTAGTAATGTCCTATAGGAAGAGTTGAAATTCCATCTTCAGATATCATTCTCTTGTCATCTTTATTGTCTAAAGTTATTTTAGTAATTTTATATGTACTTATTTCATGCCCTCTAGCCCTATACATGTACATGCTATCACTTTCTTGCTGTCCTGTAAACAAAAAATTTTTATAGTTGTTTCACTCCCTTTTTTTCTTAACACATTTTTGGGTTGACTACCTGCACCCTCTGATGTGTATGTATACATTTTTGAGCGATGACCCACTAAGTCTGTCATTGACCTTCGTGCAGCTTTTCTTTGAAGTACCCTAAGTTCTTCTTATTATACTGCGGAAGTTATATCGCCTAGCCAATTCATCTGGATATTCAGAAGTACATAATTTTAGAGAAATGTATCCACAAATATCCTTATATAGATCCTATCTTTTAATAGAATATATAAATGTATCAGTATCCATATAATTTAATTTAGTGCATCCTTAAATTTTGGTTTCATGTAGGAATAGTGAAAGTCATACAACTTCCATTTTGCCAACTCCAACACTACAAAACCAAGGTATGTTGGTTTATCAAAAACGTTATGTATTCGATTCATTTGGATCGCAAACATCTTTTCACCAAACTTTGTTGCACAATAAAAATTCGATCTGCCTATTAGCTCCCTTACGCATAATCTTGGGCGCCCACCTTTTGAGGGTAATCTGTTAGCCGGACAAAAAGGCAGATTAATATGTTGGTCGTGAAGTAAGTATGGATAATTCAGGTCTACCTCTAGAATACATCCATATTCACTACTTTTGGAAATATAATTAATATTAAATAATACTATATCTGGAACAATCAGACAATCAATTTGAAATTGCCCTATGTCAGTACTCAGACATTGTCCATCCATATAAGTTTGTGACGCTCAAGGCGCACAACATATATGTATATGGAAGCTAAGAATACGTACAATTAACCACTGTAGCAATTAAGGAAAACATAAATGAAGTAAAACATAAAACGAAAAGAGAAACATAAATGTAAATTCAAAACACCAGCGCGCGAGTTACCGCCTCAGCACATTCCATCGGCGGCCCCCCACCTAAACCCCTACGGTCATCAAGCAGCCGAACACCGAACACTGGAATTGGCAACTAAGTTGCCAAACAAACAAACATAGCGGCTACTGCTGAGTCCAAGCCCCATATATGCATCCGGTCTAATTACAGACCCAGTCCGCTTGATCAGCATTTTGTACTTAGACATTAAGGTTTGAACGAACATATATAAAATAAAGATATTCATTCTGGATTTGACTTCTAAAGAAGAAACACACGTCTTATATATTTTGGTCGGAAACTTGGTCTACGGGCCAACATCAAGGAACCTACAATCATCTTATTGATAACTCGCGCGATTTACGGCCTCAGCACATTCCCTCGGCGGTCCCCCACCTAAGCCCCTACGGTTGGGAAGCAGTTAAGCCAAACACTTTATTGGCAACTAAGTTGCCAAGCAAGCAAAACATCGAGGCTGCTGCTGAGTTCAAGCTATATATGCATCCGGTCAAATTACAGCTCCATTCCGCTAGGTCAGCACATTGTACGTAAACATTAAGCTTCAAACCAAGAATTATAAAATAAAGAATTTATTCTGATTCTCCACTTGAAATCGACAACAACTTGTATTCTCTTGGGTGGGAACCTACCAGGGATAACTTTGGAAGAACCTACTTATTGATAACTGGTGCAGTCGGTAGGCCTTCGGCTAAGGGCAGATTCTACCCAGGAAGCTAAAGGAAGGATCTGAGACAGCGAAGGATGACAGGAATTTGCAGCACTGTAATTATCCTTATTATGTAAGAGTGAGTAGAGTGAAGTGTGCAATGGAGTGGAAATATGTAAAATAAATAAAGTACAAATCTTGCAACAATAAAGAAAGTAATTAATGACACAATCAAGGGTGTTATAAATAATAAATAAATGCAGTGAGAGAATCATGCGGCATGAAATACATATGTATGTAACTAAATAATTAATAAATATGCAATCAAAGGCTGCTACAAGCAGTGAAAATGAAATACAGAAATATGAACCACAGGCAGAGGAAGGTGAAAATAAATTGCGCAAGTGTAGTGCCAGAATGGAACGACAGAAGATGGAACTAATATTAATCAGAAAAAAGATAGATTGTGTTTAGATTATTGAAGATTAAGCTGCAATGTTTTTCAAAGTAATTTTTATTGTGCTTGTGAAATAAATAGAAAGTTCGATCGCAGCAAATGGCTCGTTGGCATGTGTGGACGAACGGTCGAGAGGATCGACAGTTCGAGGTTGCATCGAACGGTTCGATCGGTTGTTAACGAGAGTTGGCAGACGATCTTGGCTGTCGATGGTTCGTTGCGAACCGAACAGTTCGGTCACACGATCGATCGTTGGTGAACCTAGACGAGAGGCTGCGTTGCAGGAGACCCAAAGTTACAGTATGGGCAAACGAGGGTGCTCATAGATGATCAACAACAGTCGGGTGGTTGTAGACAGACATGGTCGAGTTGGCAGCGGCTTTCAGCAAGTTTAAGCTGATACGGAATAGAGGAGTGATTGGTTCGATCAAACCAAAGACAGTAGAACCTCGATGTAGGAGGATAAAAGTTCGAGGGCAAGATTTAAATTCAAAGAATAAATTATTTTCTGCATTGACATATATTAGGCGGCGCACTGTAACGCACAGGACGGCCATTTAGCATGAAAATGAGAGGAAGATAATAACAATAATAATTTGTATCGAATATACTTGTATTAGGCGGCAACTGTATGACACAGGGCGTCCGCTTAGCAAAGGGAGTAATAAGTCGATGAATGGCAATATAACAATTAATTAAATACCGGTACCCATTAACATGTATTGGGGGCGCATTGTAATGCACAGGGCGGCCGCCTAGCATGGGAGTGGAAAAAAATATATATATAATGAACAAGTAATAATTAATAATAAAACGAAGGAGACGTGACTTGAGTCCATTCACATGTATTAATAAAAATAAATACATACAATAAATAAAAATAATAAAATAAGATAAATGAATAATAATAATAATAAAATAGAAAATTAATAGTAGGAATAAACAAGTAAAAACCCAATGGAAGTCCATTGTTGTTCGATTTTTTTTAATTCAATATAAAAGAAGTACTTATTTAAAGTTATTTGCAGAGTTCCATTCCACCACACGGAAGCTCACGTGTCGGCACAATAAAGAGGAAGAACCGAATAAGAATTAACTAAAACACTAAACTAAGGACACTCTACAGAAAATAATTACACCTTACAGACACTAAGTACACATTATAGATACTAAGTACACTATATCATTATATTATATTAGGTACACGATTAAACATTAAGCAATCGCACATACAAATATTCACGAAAAAAATATGAATAGAAAGTTAGCCAAGAACAGTACATTCAGAAGTGTTAAGACAGAAGAGAGTAGACCGGTACTGATGGCGACGACAAGCGTATTAGAAGCTATCAAAGTGATAGACCTGGTAGAGATTATCCCTAAATATGACGGAGACTCGGCAAAGCTAAACGGATTTATAGGAGCAGTAGAGCAAGTGCTAGGTCTTATCAAGGGGGAAGAGAGGTCGAACGTAGGAGTTATTGCAATCAGGGCAGTAAGAGGCGTATAAAGTCCTCGATTTGGGCGAGTCCGAATTAAATTGGGATCAGGTTAAGAGAATCTTGATTACCCACTTTAAAGACAAGAGATCAGAGCAGGACTTGATTATGGAATTGACTCATATTTAGGAGAAGGAATTGGAGCTGGACGCTCTAAATACTAGGGTTATGACCTTAAAGAAAGCCCTGGTCAGTCTCGTCCAGTCAGGGGAGGACAGATAACTTCAATCAGGCAGGAACTTCTAATTACACTAGACCGTTCCGTCATTATCACAACAAAAGCGTCTTTCTCCTTCAAAGTGGAACGGTCGTGATTTATTCCTGCGCGCTCGTTTTGTGTGTACTTGTGTACTTTGCTAAAAACCATCAGGGTTTATTTAAAACTTCTACATTGCGTTCTTTATAGTTCCTGTTCACTTTGCGTGTGCATGCAGCTATATTTATTTGTGCATTTAATCTCTTTTATTTTCACAATTTAATTGTGCTGCAGTGAATGTTTTTCTTGCATTTTTGCATTCCACTTTATGCCTCTCCCGTTTAGCCGTTGTAGCGCCGTCGCGATAGCTAAACGTTTCTAAGCTTGGCTACTCCCACGCTCTGCTGCTCTCACGCTCTCTCACTCTCACGCTCTCCAACTCTCTCTGTGCAGCTGCACTTTTATCTTATCTATCGCTCTCTCTAATTAACGTAAAAAGTGCATTGGTAAGTCTTTACAATGTCTTTTAATATCGTCTGCTTTGCTAAAACCTGCAAAAAGATAATTTCATCTAGTGATCTCACCATCGGCTGCAGGTTGTGCGACAACATTTTGCATGCAAAGTGCATTGGGGTGCATTGCCGGCCGGACGGTTGATGATGTGAGGAAAAATATCGGCTTATGTTACTGTTCCTAAGCCTGTCATTGCTTTTGTACGAGGCAAAGTCGGAGCCGAAAACTTCAAATTAATGGTGGAAAAGTATTAATTTTCTTACGCTAGGGACATTTCATCTTTAAAAAAAAATATCCCAAACGAATTCTCTGGCACGATATGCTCTACCATATTCTGGCCGGAGTATGTAGTTGTCAAAGAATATGAAGCGAAGAAAAAGAAACGGCCTGTTGGAATAGGTCTTCCCAAGCCTGATCTGACAAGTGCACACTCTACGTCCTCCAACCCTGCCCAAATAAAATAAACACCTCTCTGTCAATCTACTATCAGAATGCAAGAGGCTTTCGTAGTAAGCTGCCGAAAATGTATTCTGATAGTTTTGGATTCGCCTTCCTTGTTATTGTGTTCACAGAAACCTGGTTAAAGCCGGCGATTCTAAGCTCCGAAATTTTTCCAGCTGCGTTCACGATTTATCGGCTAGATTGGCCTGTCAGGCGCGGGTGTGGGGTTCTCATAGCGGTTAGCTCCACTCTCACGTCAGAATTATTAACTTTCGAGGAATACAGCAATGTTGAAATTCTTTGTGTAAAGCTATTGTCGGAACTGCCTATTTTTTGGAACCACCTTTCCGCCATTTGGATGGTTTCCAACAGACTTTCTGACAGGGACAATTTAATAGTCCTGTGTGATTTTAATATCCCTGGGGCAATTTTGCTCAACACAACATGATTTTATTGCTAGCTTGTTCGACATTTCACTGTCTCAAGTCAACCATGTACGAAATTCCTTAGGGCGTTTGCTTGATCTTTGTTTTGTCTCTGATCCGGCGCCGCTGACGCAACCTGAAGATCCCTATCATCCTACTTTCGATGTGACACTCGACATTGGTGCTGATATACAGAATATATCCGATCGTCCAGCCAAAAGAGTCTACTGCTTTCGCAAGTAGGACTTCGACCGGCTGAATAATTTTATTTACGATTTTGGCTGGTCCGATTTATACATGTGCACTGACATGGCTGTTGCCGTGGATATTTTTTACAATGCCATGAATTCATTTTTCTCTGAATGTGTTCCAATATACTCTCCCTCAATTTCGAATAAACCACCTGGTTTTACAAAAGAATTGAGTCCCCTAAAAATGTAAAGTCAAGGCTCTACGCTAATTTTAACAAGATAAGAAGCTAACTTCGGCTCGCCGAAGTTTATATACCCTTGCAGATTGCAATTGAACTTTAAAATTAAAAACGAAATTCTAAGAGAACATTGAATGGCCGAATCTAAAATTTTATAAAAATATGTTGAGAAATAACTAAGTTATGATTTTTGCTATTACTTCTCTGATTGTTCCTACAGTTGTCCGATTTTCATGAAATTTAAATCGAAATTTTGGAATAATATTAAGTGACCAAATCTCAAGTTTGATGAAAATATGTTGAGAAACAGCGAAGTTATGATTTTATTTTATAATTTTCCTGATTGTTCCTATGGCAGGTATAGGATATAGTCGTTCGATTTTCATGAAATTTTTAACTAAGTTCTGGAGAAATATTAAGTAACTAAATCTTAAGTTTGATGAAAACATGTTGAGAAACAGCGAAGTTATGATTTTTTTTTCATTATTTTCCTGATTGTTCCTATGGCAGCTATAGGATATAGTCGTCCGATATTCATGAAATTTAAATCGAAATTCTGGAATAATGATTAAGGGTTAATATATAGGTTAAAATATATTGAAAACTGACAAAGTTCCAATGTACCGATCGTTCTTATGGCAGGTATATGATATAGTCGTCCGATCCGGCCCGTTCCGACATATGCACGAGTTAGAGTATATAGAAGACAAACTGCGAAGTTTAATTCAGATAGCTTTAAAACTGAGGGACTAGTTTTGCGTAGAAACGGACAGACAGACGGACAGACGGACATGGCTAGATCGACTCGGCTGTTGATGCTGATCAAGAATATATATACTTTATAGGGTCGGAGATGTCTCCTTCACTGCGTTGCAAACTTCTGACTGAAATTATAATACCCTGCAAGGGTATAAAAAACCGGTTCTCGCACTGTCCTCTCTAAATATATATCGGCACAGTCAAACTTCACCGTGCTAAACGCGCAGTGTTACAAAACTATTTGACTCGTTGTATGGTCCAATTTTCACAGGATCCTAAACAGTTTTATAATTTTGTTGACACTAAACGTAAGCCATTAACGCATCCTTCCTCGCTGTCTTTTGAAAATGCAAGCGTAAATGATGATCAGGCAATTGCCGATCTTTTTGCCCAGTTTTTTCAAACAACNTTACTCTATTACCACTGACTTAAATCAGACATATTTTTACAACATGCCAAAATCGAACCTAATTTTCAGTCCAAGTTTAAACGAAAGCTCTCTTCTTTTAGATCTTCATCGTGTTAAGCCAGTTTATTTGCCGGGTCCTGACGGAATACCGGGCTGTGTGCTTAGGT
>VNJQ01002759.1:0-12435 GCA_008042515.1 Drosophila truncata | reverse complement strand
AGCAGCAAGCAGCTGATCGGCTGATTTTATTTCCTCAAGTAACGGTTCCTAAAAGAGGGGAAAGCAAGGAAGCCTTCCGATTGGTCAATTCAAAGGTAAACAAAGGGCGGCCATTATTAAAATTGGAAAAGAACCGTTACAAGCAGGCTGCATTAATAGTAAACAGCTGATCGCAAGTTACTTGCTGCTGGGCGCCGGGCACCTCCTGCTGATTCTGTTCGCCTGATCCTGTCCGTCCGTCCGATTAAACGCATAGTCCCTCAATTTTTGAGCTATCTGAATAAAACTTTCTTCTATATGCTCTCACTCCTACATAAGTCGGAACGGGCCGGATTATCATAAGCATATGTTAAAATGTGTCAGTTTTTGGCAAGAAATTAACCTTTTAAATACATTCCTAACTCATTCAGCAATATATTATGCTTACATATAAAAGCTAAGGCCGTAAAGTAGACTAACTTTTATAATTTAAAAAAACACTTCAAAACACACTATCATCAGTAAAAGGCAATGTTGCTGGCAACATGTACCTAGCAACATTTACTTGTACATTCCGTCGTTTTAAAATACCTTTTTAATATGCGATATTTTAATCTTAAATGCGATTATTCTCTCTGCTAAAAATTACGTAATATTAATATAATATATTATCAATATGATTCCCAGTTTCCATACAAAAAATCAGTCGCGAAATATCTTTAAATGTAAACTGTCGATTAGGTTTATTGCAATGATCATTGTCATGTGAAAGTTTGCTTGTCTTGTACAATACACACTTAAATAAATATATATCGGATTAAACTATTTTTTTATTAGGGGCAGCAGCTGTTCGAACTGGTTAATTGTTTACGTTCTCCGTTCTTCGTCTGTTAATATTGCAACACAGACTGACTCTGATTCTGGTTTTGCTTTGTTTTTGTTTTTTTATTTTATTTTTTGTACAATTAAAATGCCCCGTGTTTTGCTCTGTTTGGATAATTATTATTACAAACTTTTCTATCTGTATTTGTAATATATTTTTGTAAAGGAAAATACATTATCTTATGGTTGGTTGGCTACAGAACATACAAAGACAGTATTATATAGAATAGTAATAGTGTGTAATATACATACAATCGAGTTGTTTAAAAACTTTTGTGTTAAACATATACATATACAACGCACACAATCGACAACATATAGGCAGATATAGTAAAAGATACAAAAATATGTGTACAATTAAGCATGAGAATGGTGTGCATAATTTCTAGGCAACGGAGGATATCGCAAGTTGTTTTTTTTTATACAATTTCAAGGGGTTTTGTTTTCAAGAGGCTAACTACTTGTTTGTTTTTTCTTTTTTGTGTGAGCGACTCTATACTATGTATATGTAAAACTAAAGCTCATCAATTGTGTAGTGTGGGAGAGCTCTCTATTAAGTATATATATGCGTGGGGGATGACGACTACAACTACATCAGATTGGTTTTAAGGATAGCAAAGAGCTCGAACCGCTTTTTGCAACTTAAACAAAAACCGAAATTAAAAATTACGTTGCTGTTGCGGCTGCTGTTTCTGTTGTTGTTGACGCGGATGATGATGACGATGTCTTCAACCTTTTAGCACACGGTGACTCGTCGGCGTCTAGTCAATTGATCTCCAAATGCTTGGCCTCCTCCCACGAGAAGCCGGCGCGTCCAAAATGGCCATATGTGCTGGTACGCTGGTAAATAGGCTGGCGCAGGTTCAAGTCCCTGGAAAAAAAACAAGAAAATTACATAAAATTAATAAGAAACAAAGATTTATGGTATACATTTCCCAACTCACTTGACAATCTTGCCGGGCCTGAGGTCAAAGTTGCGCCGGATAATCTCCAGCAGCTCCTTTTGTGTCTTGTGGGAAGTACCATAGTCGAAGACAGTGATGGACAGCGGCTCGGCCAGACCGATGGCGTACGAAACCTGGACCAAGCAACGCTTGCACAGACCGGCCTTCACCAGCGACTTGGCCACCCAGCGAGCAGCGTAGGCCGCCGACCTGTCGACCTTTGTGAAATCCTTGCCCGAGAAAGCACCACCTCCATGGGCACCCCATCCTCCATAAGTATCAACGATAATCTTACGGCCCGTTAGACCAGCATCGCCCATGGGGCCACCGATGACAAAGAGTCCGCATGGATTGATGTGGACAATGGTGTTGGCATCAATGTATTTGGCGGGAATGACGACTTTGACAACTTTCTCCATCACCTCGGAGCGCAGGGTCTCCAGCGATATCTTCTCCGAGTGCTGCATGGACACAACGATGGTGTGGACGCGCTTGGGCACAGCTGAACCCTGGTTGAAAAGGTACTCGCAAGTGACTTGGGTCTTGGAATCGGGGCGAGCCCACCAAAAGACATCGGAACGACGCAGCTCGGCGATCTTCTCGTTCAGCTTGTGGGCCAGGACGACGGTGAGGGGCATGCATTCCTCGGTCTCATCGGTGGCATAGCCAAACATGATGCCCTGGAAAATATTATACGAGTTTTTAGTTAAATATTTTTTATATATAGTTATTGCTTTACAAAACAGGGAGATCCAAAACCAAACAGAAAGGTGAGTGGGATGTTTATTGAGAGGAAAAGTAGGATATAATAAATCGATTAAAAAATATAGAAAATATGCAAAGTTTGCTATAATAAATTATTGAAAAATATTGCATTTAACGTAAAAACACTAATATTGTGGAATAAATATACGAATTTTCAGTATTATTAATTGTTTTTATTATCAGCATAGATAGAAATCGATTTATTTATCGGTCTTTTGCATCAAATACCAATATAATAAATCGATTAAAAAAATATAGAAAATATGCCAAGTTTAATATAATAAATTATTGAAAAATATTGCATTTAACTTTTATATATTAATAATTTTGAATAAATGTACACATTTTTAGTACAATTATTTTATATTATTATCAGAATAGATAAAAATCGATTTATATATCGGTCTTTTGCATCAAAATCAATACAATATTTATATATTGATTTATATATTGAGTGGTGGTTAGTTGTGGATAAGTAAGAAACATTTTTGGGTTAGAAAAGTTCAAGATGAAACAAGCTTATGAGGTGTAGACTGAGTTGGGATGAGTTACCAAAGGAAAAGGTTGTGAATTTTGTTGTAAATAAAATGAAAATGCAGTAAAGTAAGCCTTTGTTATTCAAAATTAGCCTGGTTAGCTTAAGAAAAGAATAAAGCAGGCATCGGGAATGGATTTCAAATAACAATCAAGGCTATAAAGTGCTTTGCTACATGTGTGTGGTGTTTGTGATATAGTGTACTGGCTATAGGAATCTACAAATGATTTCAAGGTATTAGCAATACAATAAATTATCTTATATACTCATTTTCGATTAGTTACGCATATATATAATAATATAAAAAACAAATAGGAACACAGAAATTGTACAAAAGTGGCGGTGGGAGACCCCCTCCAAAAGAGCTTAGGCTACGCCCCACCACCATGACTTTGAGCTATTTCAGCTCTTCCATGAACCATAACCATGTGACTTGAATGCTCTTTTGCTCTCTTTTGGAAAGGGCCTTTAAGGGCCGCCCCTGCTGCTATAATTTCACACCTGATCTCCGGCACCGATCTCTTCATCGGCGCGATTGACATGCACTCCGGCCGCGATTTCGGGCGATTGTTGGTCCAATGCCAAGAGCACGTTGCACGTTTTGAAATCGAAACCTTTTTTTTCGGGTTTTAACAACGGTTTGCAAAATAGCAAAATAATCGTACAAAATATCGTGTGTTTATGGAACGAGAGAGAGAAAGATAAAAGAAAGGAGCGCACACGCACAGGAAAATATGTCTGTAAGTAATGTTTATAAAAATGTTTAAATTCACCCTTTAAACTAGCTTATAATTAAATATTTCTTAAGTGGAAATTGAGATATCTTATAGCTGGGATGTGGCAAGGTTTTCGTCAGCATCTTAGTCTTCTTTTTTGGGGTACAAATTCCGCATGCAAAATTAGCTGTTGTCTGTAGTGCTTAAAAACTGTAGTAGTAAACCCCTCTGAAAAGGTTCAACTGAATCCATTTATGTGTTTTAAATGTTGTATATGAGGTTAGAGCGACCCCAGAGAGGAGTTCAAAATGTGAAGGTTGCAATGACTTTGATCCCAATTGATGCCTGTTACTTCAGAGATCTCATTTAAGGTCTCATTTCTAAAGGTTATTATTGCTTCCTTTTAGTGTTTGATTTCAAGTAGTTGTGGGTATGAAAATAGTTATGATTTAACCGCTCTTTCAATGAAACACTGAACAACAATGGAAACGTAACGAACGAACGAACGAACGAACACACACTCTCGGTGGGGAAAGTAGGAAAACTGGAGCTGTACCTGGTCACCAGCGCCGACGTCGTCCTCTTCGCGGTTGATGTGTACGCCGTTGGCAATATCGGGCGACTGCTGTTCGATGGCAACAAGCAGGTTAAGGGTCTTCCAATCGAAACCTTTTTCAATTTTCAATTTTGATTTTGTTGCAATTTAATAAATATATATTGTGTACAATGGATGTAGGATCCTATAACCCTCCCACAAAACATTCTTTTTCTTCTCTTTAAGTCTAGATTTAGTACTTACCCTTGGACGAGTCATCGTAGCCAATGTGCTGGACAGTCTCACGTACAACTCGCTGGTAGTCCACGACGGCCTTCGATGTGATCTCACCGCAAAGCAGGATCATGCCAGTCTTGGCCACGGTTTCTGGAAAAAACGAACAAATTTTATATCAATTTCAAATCAATCAAGCTCCGTCTCAAGTAAAACCACACAGAACACAGAACCATCGCTAGGCCTTTGGCTTTGACTTTGGACTTTGTTTATTTGTCCAGGCTATCGTCTTAGGGGGTTCTGCACACGCGTCGATGGTTGCGCCAATGTTTACTTTATGGATGAGTTTATTTTCTTGATGGTCTGTCTGTCTGTTATGACAGACTCGTGCGGCGCCTTTTTGATGTACTGCCGCTCTGATGGTGGTACTATCAAAAACCGATTTCGGGAGTCGCTACAAAGGTCACTAGCCTGGATTCCCTGAGCGAAGCTTAGACACTTACCACAGGCCACCTTGGCGTTGGGATCCTGCTTCAGATGGGCATCCAAGATAGCGTCGCTGATTTGGTCGCACATTTTGTCTGCAAAGAAAAGAGAGACAGGCATGAGAGAATGTCTAGTGTGCCAGTTATGTGTGTTTTCTTGGTTTCCTTCTCCTTGCTTCACATTCGCCGCCGCCGCCGCCTAGGCGCGCCAACGAAAATTGCCGGGCCATGCAGTTTATTTTAAATTTCAGTCTGCGATTGACAGCGAAATTCAATGCCACTTTTATGTCTATAACTCACAGAGAACACGAGCCTTTGCAAACAACAAATATATAATGATGATATATGATGGAAGACATCCATAAGCTTGCCTGGGATCCTTCGATTACGGCTCTCGCACTTGACACCAGTCGCATGGCCAGCACGAAATGTGAACCCTTCGACTTTTGGCAGGTTTTTCAGTGGAAAAACAAGCGTTTTTGAACTCGAACTCGAATATTGCGTCAGCAGCTATGGGATTACCATATAAAAGTGATTTTGGCGACACTCTGGTCAAAAATTGTTGACTCATTCAAATGGCGCAGCGTCTCGATTTCCGCTGGGAGAGTGTAATCGCAGAGTTTCGGTTATAGGTCAAGTTCTGGCTTCATATAAGGAATTTAACGTAAAAACTGCTAAGCCGGGGATTCAAGTAAATAAATTATAAATTATACGCTTCTTCGTTCCCTAAAAAATGCTTTTCTTAAAGCTAGAAAATTCCCGAGAAGCAAAAAAGTAATAGCAAATTAAACCAAAAGTTCTTCTGGCTTTTAATATGATTTTTCATCAACTAACTCCTAATTTCCTGCTCGTTTCCGACGCTGTCACTCATATTTGTCATGCCAAGACAGGTGAAATTAAAGCTAGTCACATCCGGAAGTAGTTTTCGGGAGGCTTTCCATGGCTTATCAGTCATCAGTGAGGGCTGTGGCTAACTTAATTAGCGTTATAAACTATAGAACTTATGGGTATGGAATGGTAAAAGTAATCAATCCGATGTATAAAAGGTCGCTCTCCCTTATCAGCAGATGATGAAGGCAAATATACGCTGCTGCTGTGTCCGCTGATATAAACAAACGAGGAGCGACAAAGCTCGGAGCTCACAGCTCGAAACAGAACACGTGGTTGGAAATTTCGCCTGAAAGATAAGCTCTGAAAATAAAAACTAAGGGCTGTGGGAGAAGGAGGAGTAGTGGTCTGGACGTGGGGCCACATGGTGGCTTTGTTTTAGTTTTTTGGGCCCTTGTTTTGATCGTCTTTCTGCCAAGTGCAAGTGCCAAAGAGAGAAAGAGTTGGTGTTCAGAGGTCTCTGAATGCTCTGTGTGCTCAGAGTTTTCAGTGCTCAGTTCTCCAAGTTCTCAGTTTCTCAGTTTGCTGTTCCGCAGTTCCCCCAGAAGCACATGGTGCGCATGACGCAAATTCCGTGACTGCGGGAGAGGCAGCGATAAAGAACCAGTCTATAAATTGCGTCGGCAAGGTTTTGGCACTGCCGCCGCCGCCACCGCCGCCGCAGCTGTTGTCTCTGTGTGTGCGATGGTGGCCAGGGGAGAGTGACCCAGCCAGCTGTTCAATGGTGGCCCAGGCTAAGCCGGCAAAGGATGCAGCTCTCAAAAAGGGAAAGGGAAAGAGGGGAAAGGGCTCTCAGCTAAGATTTAAACTGGCTCGATCGGAGCTTTAGAAGAGCGGCGGCAACTGCTGGGTAAACAAGCACGTTTTTTCTTAGCTACCAGTTTCCAACCACAAAGAAGCGCAAATTGGGAAACAATCAACAATGGGTTTGGGTTTGGGTTCGGGCAAAGGCATAAGCCTTGGCTTGTACCATTTGACGCCATTTTGTTAGATTTCAGCAGGCAGACAGGCAGACAGGCCAGACAGAGGTCTTAACGAAGGCACAGAGGCCACAGGCCACGGGCGCTGGAGAAGCGCTTCGGTTAGGTTAGGAACAACGCCAGCAGCGACGCAGACGTCGCACACACCATCACTTGTGCATGTATACATACATATAAAGCACATGCAGGCCTGCTGCTGCTATGATGCAATCGGGATGCAAGAGCAGAGAGATGAAAGACAGAAAAGAAAAGTTTATGAGTTTATAATTGACTCACCTGGGTGTCCCTCGCCCACGGACTCGGAAGTGAAGAGGAATGTCTGGCCATCCTCCATGTCGTAGGAGTTGCCATTGCTGCCATTGCAGCCGTTGGCGCTGCTGTGTCCATTTGTCTTCTGCGGCATTTTGTTAATATAGTTTTTGTAGGTCTTTGTTGGGGCTTTCAGCACGAGTCTGGAGCTGGTGTAAAGGTGGAGCTGAAAGAACAAGCCACGGATTAGGACTTTAGCTAAAAACGCTTGACGAAATTGATTTTCCGAACACAACTATATTTCTTTTTTTCGCATGTCGCTGCCGCCGCCGCCTCCCTGGCGGTCGCGGGGGTTTTCCGGTTTTTTTTCGCACGCTTCTCTTTAAATAGTGAATAGTTTTTTATATAACAAAAGTGAATATTTCACTCAATTTTATGCGGCAGGCGGCCTGAGTGATGTTTACCGCATTGCGTTACAGGGGGGGGACGGGCGGCAATTACACACGCGGCGCGCACGTTGCGTTATGCAGATAGTTTGTGTTTTTAACTTTCAGCTCGGTTCAGTCGGTTCTTAGATCTAGGATTTATATAGTACACACTGGGTTCTACTGATTTTTGTACTGTTTTCAGCGACGGCAACCAAATCAGCGGCGCAGCCAACACACACGTCCTATCTTGGCGACGGTTTTGTAGAAAAAGAGCGCACAGCGCACACTTTTCACGAGTTTCTCAATTTATACCTCGGAGCGCGTTGGGGCCGGGGGTGGGGAGAGAGCGGCGGGCGGCTGCTGAGCAAGCAAAGACCTGTGCGGCGGTTCTCTTCGACGGACAGAGTACGCGTATTTTGGGGTTTATTTTGGAGCTCTTTGCTTGGGGCCGCGGTGGAACTTTCCTCTACCGTAAGAAATCCCACACCTGGTGCGGTATTAAGCTACTAAGCACAGGCTGGTAACACTGGTCAGCAGCTGCAAGTGTGGACGCAGGACTGCCAACCTGCTGGAAAATCCTTTTTCCTACTCACCGTTAATTTGAATTTGAAGGATTCACAAGATCCGGGCTCGGAATTCTCGACTTGCTTCCTGCTCCGACAATATTCGACTGCGACTGACTGGGGAAAGCGAAGGCTAATTTATAAATTTTTGTTTGGCGAGATGATTCGACAAGAAACGGGAGCTTATCAATAGAAAACTATATACTACTGTATTTCTATATTTATATACTTTTTGGGATGTAATTACGCTCTCTCTCTCTCTCTTTGTCTTCCTATCTCTCTTTAATATATATTTAAATATTATTTGTAAAACGGTTCGTGGAACGCAATACGATGCTTTGCTATATTGATGACTATTGTTAATGAAATTGTAGCCTTCTCAATGTGATCGACCCTTTCGTAGGGATCACCCGACACTCTGGTCAGTGGCCAGGAGAAACCGTACACCAGTTTTTAGGGTTTTTTCGAAAAGTCTCTGAGCAATCGAAAAGTGCCCACGTCATGGCAAAGCTATGGAGACAAACAAGGTCTGCCAAGATCAAGGCGCTTGGTAATCAACCTATCAGCTCTCCTCTGTGCATATAGATTTGTTTAAAAATTCTAATGCCCACTGAAAATAACCGAAAACAACAGGCACCATTATCATTCAAATAATGTGCGACCTGACCCCCCGGGGTCTGGGGAAGATCCCGATCGCGTGTGGCTGGAAAAAAATATGAACAGATGTGCAAGTACAGCGTATGTTCATCGTTCCTGAAAACGGAAATGGAACTTGTAGTCAAGGGCTAGGAAATAACGATTTTCAAGGTAGGAAACCAATAAAAACCGATTAACCCGATAAGCCACTCTAAATTTCTTGATACCTCCCTAAATATTTGTAAGTTTTTTACTTTATTAATTAATAATTTTATTTAAAATTATATGATTTCGATTTAATGACATTAATTTGTTTTTCCTTGATAGATCAAAAATCTAACTTCATCTCGATTGAGATTATTTGCAGTTTTCAGCTAAATTTCTGCACAGAGGCTATCAGCTTGATGACCCCAGCGCCAGCGCGTGACTTGACAGATTTATTCTCTGAATCTGATGATTAATAATCTTGTTTTTGTGTATATAGAAAAATCAATTAAACGCTATTACATGCACAATTTCCGTTTTGAATTTCCTTTCAAATGAAATTCGATTTGGCACGAGTTGGCAGTCCTGCTGATACGGGTGATAAACGTCAGATAAACAGCTGTTTTTTGGTGGCCAGAAAAACAAATTTTTTGGGATTCGTGTAAAATAAATGTCGCGTCGTGGCTCAAAATGATTTCTTGGCGTCTGCGACTGTTTTGCCAAGCGGCTGTAATCTGCCTTGTCATCCAGGCTTCGACGGCAACGGCTACCAGCAGTGGACAGGAGGAACCAAACAAGGTCGCCGCTGCCAACAATTCCAGCTCAGCAGGAAATGAGAAGAGCACCCAACCCCAGCCAGATGTGGCCTCGTCACCCATCAATAATATCACTATCTCGCTCAATGTGTCCACATCGACAGCTTCGCCGGCAGCTCCAGGCAAAGGCAGTACCACCACAAAGACGGGAAACACATCTACTGTGGCCACGGAACCACCACTCATCGATTCCCATGCCGTGGAGCAGGAACACAATTCCTCCCTTTCCCTATTCTTTGTCATTTGTGTGATAATGTTGGGGATTCTCCTTATACACTCAATGCTTCAGACCGGCTTCCAATATCTGCCGGAGAGCATTGTGGTGGTGTTCCTGGGTGCCTTTATTGGGCTGTCCCTCAACGTTATGTCCGGCCAGACGGGCAGCTGGAAGCGCGAGGAAGTCTTCTCGCCCATGGGTTTCTTTTTGGTCCTGCTGCCACCTATAATATTCGAGTCAGGCTACAATCTTCACAAGGGAAACTTTTTCCAGAACATTGGCTCAATTCTGGTCTTTGCCATTTTTGGCACAACCATTTCGGCGCTGGTTATTGGAGCGGGTATTTACCTTCTAGGTCTGGCCGAGGTGGCTTTTCGGTAAGTTGCAGAGAAAGTTCTTCGATTTTCTGTAATAATAATCTCCTCTCTTATAGCCTTAGTTTCTCCGAGTCCTTTGCCTTTGGCTCCCTCATCTCCGCAGTTGATCCTGTGGCTACTGTGGCCATATTCCATGCCCTGGACGTTGATCCCATACTCAACATGTTGGTGTTTGGCGAGAGCATCCTTAACGATGCCATTTCTATTGTGCTCACCGCTTCCATTACCGAGTCGGCGAGTGCCAATGCACAGGCGAGCACAGGAGAGGCAGTGTTTAGTGCTATGAAGACCTTTTGTGCCATGTTCTTTGCCTCGGCGGGTATTGGTGTGATATTTGCTTTGATATCAGCTTTATTGCTAAAACACATTGACTTGAGGAAGCATCCATCTCTGGAGTTTGCCATGATGCTTATGTTTACCTATGCCCCGTATGTGCTGGCCGAGGGAATACACTTGAGCGGTAAGGAATTGGTTTTCGCAATGAGTTTTGAAATGATTAAGTAATGAATTACTTTTTAATAGGTATTATGGCCATATTGTTTTGTGGCATCGTCATGTCCCACTACACCCACTTTAATCTGTCCACGGTGAGTGGCTACTATGCTCTCTCAAGCATATCAAAGCAGATCCTAACCCTCTTTACTCTCTAGGTCACTCAAATCACCATGCAACAAACGATGAGAACTCTAGCCTTCATTGCCGAGACCTGCGTCTTTGCCTACCTCGGCCTGGCCATCTTCTCGTTCAAGCATCAAGTGGAGCTGTCCTTTGTGATCTGGTCCATCGTTCTGTGTCTTATAGGACGTGCCTGTAATATCTTTCCGCTGGCCTATTTGGTCAACAAATTCCGTGAGCACAAAATAAACAACAAGATGCAATTCATCATGTGGTTCTCGGGCCTGCGTGGTGCCATTTCCTATGCTTTGTCTCTTCACTTGAACTTGGACAGTCAGGAGAAGCGCCGCGTCATCATAACAACCACGTAAGAGACAAGCGCCCCTGTTTGCCATTCAATATTATTAATCGCTTCCATTTCAGCTTGATAATTGTACTCTTCACCACACTAGTATTTGGCGGCTCAACAATGCCGCTGCTTAAGTACCTCAAGCCGGGCAAGAAGCGCCGCGCACGTGGCTCTGCGCCACGCAGTTCCTCAGGTACGGATGGTAGTCGTCGTGCCGGCAGTGGCCGTAAGCGCTCCAAGTCCATTTCCCTGTCAAAGACCCGCGAATGGGGCCAAGCCATTGATTCGGAACACTTATCCGAGCTTACCGAGGAGGAGGATGTGACCTTTACACAGGCACGCGATCGTTTCGGGCGTCTGGACCGAAAATACTTCATACCCTTCTTTACGCGTCGCTTCAACAGCCAGGAACTGCACGAGTGCAAGTCACAGATGTTGGACTTAACCAACAAGTGGTACCAGGCCATTCGCGTGAGTCCCCTGGACTCGGATGAGTCGGACGAGGAGACAGGGCTGTCGTCCACCACAAGTCAGAGTCATTTGACGCGATCGTAGGCTGTGTTGGATAGCGAGAACGGGAACAGGAACTCTGTGGCTGTGTTAACGACACCTGGGTGGCCAAACAATCGATCCTAGATATGGCTTAAGTATTTGTCTAGTTAGTTAATCTATAAAATGGTTGGTGGTGGTGTTTGTTGATATGTTGTATTTAATTTTAATAATATATGTAAATTTTCTTTGTATTATTATGGCCAGTTCCTTTATTATTTAACAGCTTCAAGCAGTATTCGACGAAAAATTAAAAGAACTTGTGTTAAAATGATTATTTTCGTACTTGACTGTGTGGCTGTATTTGCGAATTTGTACATTTTTTAAACCAAATATAATAAATATCTAAATGTGATACAAACAGGAGGAAGTACGTAGAGCTTTTTAAAAAATTTTTCAAGTAGAAGTATTTTTAGCCCCCATTTAAGGTGGATTATAAGCTTTTGCGCATAAACCTTGGTAAATCATATTTAATGGTTGATTGGTGTTTGTTGCTACATTGTTTTAATTTTAATAATTTATGTAAATTTTATTTGTATTTATATGGCCAGTTCCTTTATTATTTAACCGCTTCAAGCAGTATTCAACGAAGAAAAACATAAGACCTTGTGTTAAAATAGTTATTTTCGAACTTGAATGTGTATTTGCGAATTTGTACATTTTTTAAACCAAATATAATAAATATCTAAATGTGATACAAACAGGAGGA
>VNJQ01002754.1:0-11918 GCA_008042515.1 Drosophila truncata | reverse complement strand
ACAATTTTAGTATCATTAAATACGTAGAGTTCCATCTCGTAACAATGTCGAGACATGGTACGTTTTTTTTTGCCCTCGTTCAACCAACGTCTGCTCAAGTTGAATATTTTTAAACATTTAAAATAATATTAAAAAATCTTAAGTTTTCACTTACCTATTCGTTTCTGTACGCAATAATTTACAAATTTTTCGACATGACGAAACTTTTTCGCTGATCTCATCTAGCTTGTTGACGTCGAATACGCACAGTTGAAGCGAGTGCGCAGCACACCTTACAAGGTGAATATTCGCCAGCTGTATTGAATCGAGTTTTTTCATTACTTCTTCCCCGTTAATGTCATCGTGTGTATCGTCAAAAAGAGTCTCCGAACTATCATTGAAAATTTCTATGGCTTTAATCATGTTTTTTCCGTTATCCGATGTAATACTGTGGTTATAGTTTTAGGTTTTCAGTAAGTCATTTAAACATATTTTGCAATTAAGATTTTACCTGAAGACTTGATCGAGGGTGATTCCATAGTCATTTATGATCTCCATTAGTTTTCCTTTATGTACATTCCAGTGTGCGAATGACGAAGGTGTATCATGCCTAAAGTCTTGATAACAATATCAGTTTTAGACATACTAGAATGTATAATTTGTAAATTTACGACCAAAATAGCCTTGTCCATTCTACTGGCAACATCTATTTTCAGTGATACAATCTTTCCCTTTACAAGCGCTTTTATATTTTCTTTAATGGTCTGGTTTAATATCTCTCGAAACCCTTCGCTATCAAGAAATATAAAAGGCTTTACATCGGCGGTCACAGTCTTTGTAATCGAAGAGACGATTGATGCTTCACTCGTTTCATATGAAATTTTTCTTTTTTTCATATTTTGTTGAACTTTTCGTCGTCACCGTCGAATTCATTATATAATTCAGCATGTTTTGCAAATAAATGTCGTTTTAAATTTGTTATGTGAGAGCCTGATAACTTCACATCGCAATCATTGCACTTAGACTTATTATCTTCGCATTAAATTAAAAAAAATAGTTCACTTTTTTGTTGTAATCGCGACCCATTTTGACACAAGTATTAGAACAATCCAAACGCACCGAATACCCAAAAGCACGTGTGGTTTACAAGCAGACTGTTCATTCGCATATACACCCATACCAACGCAAAAGACTTTAATTTTCGTCGCTCGTTACAATGTGGTCAGCGAATGAGCAGAGCAAAAAAGAAGCACGAAATTGGTTTTCGGTTGAGCACAGACCGTTCGTTCAAGAGACACTCGTGAACGGTTCGTGTCTGACTTTTTCCACAAGTGATGCGCAAAGAACTGTTATTTGGTGACTGCAAGAAACGGTCAACTGTTATTTGCAAGCTCTGTCCAGATGCCGGATCGCTCCAATAGTCGCCTCCGTGTTTTGGTGGCACATCCTCTCGTGATAATGCTGCACGATCATCTTCGCCAGTGTCCTTGTGCAACAGTATGATCGAACGGCGCGCGCTGTACGGCACACACGCCGCATTGTCGGTCCGTCCGCTGCCTAGCATAGCTCCGCGCTCGTCGAAGTATGGTGACAGCCCGTACAGTCGGCTGCCCTTGGCGGTCCTTGGTCGTCCTCTGCAAACGCTTCACGCTGCGATTGCCTTATCTATGTGTGCTTTGCCTCAGCGCATTCCGTTGACGTCAGTCCGTGGTCCTCTCGGTCGCTACATAGTCCACGACATCGTCGAATGAATCTGAGCACCCATGCAGTAGGAGCACTGCATGGGTGCTTAGATTCAATCGACGACCATTCAACCAATCGGTTGTACCTCGAAAATCTCTGCACCGATATAAAGTTTGCCATGACCAAGGCAAACTCACCTTTCATTTACTCTGCCTCAGCAGTCTGTGAGCTCCAGTCCTCGCTCGTCGAAGATCTTGGCCAGCTCTCTTCTGGTCCTCGTAAGAATGAAGGACCGCTAAGCAACCGCGAACGTAGATACTCAGGTCCACGTGCTTCTGCAGCCTCGGCGCATCATCTGCCACGTTTTCGGCAGACGGAATTCATCTCCATTGGGACGCCTCCGGGGATTCTAATATCTCCGCCACCAGGTTTCCGACGAACTGCTTGTATCTCCGGTGGCTGCTGCCAATCCAGTGTAGCACAGTCTTAGAATCCGTTCATAGTACGCAGCCGTTGATCGCCATACCGTGCTTCTGCTTGACGGTATCCATCAATCTCGTACCCAATACTGCTGCTTGAAGTTTCAATCGAGCGATTAACATCGTCCTCATCAGGGAACATTTCGTCTTGGAACACACGAAATGTGCCTGCTCATCTTCGTTTTCGTATGTCGCCTGCCAATAGGCCGCTGCTGCGAACGCCGATTGGCTGGAATCCACAAAAATATGCAGCTGTAGTGCCTGCACTCGTCCAGCGCAAAATAGTAGCGTGGACATCAGAATTCTTCAACGTAGCTCATTCTTTGCCACCAGTTCTCAAAGGCTGCGGTTCGTCCCAGTCGACTTCTCTCCGCCAAATCTCACGCATCAATAACTTGGCGGTCACCATGTAGCAGCTCAGAAATCCAATCGGGTCGAACGTGGACATGACCAGGCTTAGGAACTCCTAGAGGTGGGCACGGGCCGAGTTTTTTTTCGTGGCCCGCGGGCTTACACAGGCCCGGAGCGGGCCCGGGCCTTAAAATTAACATTCGTACGGGCTTCGTGCGGGCCCGGGCCTTTGCAAAACGGCCCGACCCGTAAAAACCCGAAATAGGCCTTAAAACCATTTTGATTTGACCGCGCTATTTTTTTTTATTCTCGAATTACAACCGCCATTTATCGTATTTTAATTGCTTATCGATGTTACTAAAGCTTGGATGACGTAACTAATAACACAAGCCCAAGTAATTCCGAAAATGGAATGTTTGCTGAATTCTTAGATTTAAGTTATGTAAAAAAAGAAAAGTTGAGAAAAACGATATAGACGTAGAGCTGGAAAAATATTTGGCCTATCCAGTAGCTCCTGGTACAAATATTTAAGAATTTTGGAGAAATGCAAGGGAATTAAAATACCTTTCCAAAACGCACTAGGCCCGGGCCCGGGCCTTGATCAAAAAGTTTCGTGTTCGGCCGGGCCGGGCCTCTCAAGAAAGATTTTGTTTTCGTGCGGGCCCGGGCCCCAAAATACAGGCCCGCGCCCACCTCTAGGAACTCCCTTTTTGTAGCGACGCGTTCCCCTGCTCCTTGGGACTCGATGCTACTTGCCGCCGAACTTGAAGTAATCTGTGGCTGGCTGCCAATACATGATCAGTACCTTCTCCTCAGCTTCGGTCCATCAAACGCAAGCTATGGATCCAAGTGGGTTCAAAGCCTTGATCACACTAGCCGAACTGGAAGTAAATCGACACAAATCAAACCCTGCGTCTGCATGTATATCTCTCACCCGCGTCGGAACGGCGATAGCTTCTTCGCTCGCGAAACTGTCGACGTAGTCATCCACGTAATGATACTCCTTTATCGCTAGGACCGCTCTCGGGTCCGTGCTGCTGTGCTGCGACGCGTTAAGGGTCTTCAGGCTGTTCCAAACGTCATCAACTGCATCTCGTAAATATCTGGATCCCGACGCTCGTCTCCGTCTCTACACAGGAACCTTTGGGCGCATCTGTCTTGTGACTGCATCAATACCTGATGAAACATCTCCTTGAAGTCTGCACAAACCTCCACTGCTCCTTCCCGGAAATGGAAGTGGTAGGGGCTTGTAGTGCTGAGGGCCTTGCATCAGCGCTGTGTTCAGTGACACTCCGTTCACCTTGGCTGCCGCATCGAAAACCAGCCGGATTTTTCCTGGCTTGTTCGGGTTTTCCACCCCGAAGTGCGGCAAGTACCATATCTTGCCTTCCTGGGACTTCCGGACTTCCTGCTGGTCCAGTCGTCGTGCGAAGCCCTTCTTGACGTAATCGTCCATGATTCCAATATAGGCCCGCGCGAAATCCATATCGCGCTTCATTTTCCTCTCGAAGTTGACGAGGCTCTTGAGCGCCATACTGTAGCTCTCTGGCACTCTTAAGTCGTCGGTTCTCCAAAGCAGCCCAGTCTGATATCGTCGGCCCACCCGCTTAGTCGTCTTTTCCAGGACACTCTGGGCTCGCGCGTCGCCACCATCTGCGACTGGCGGTGCTGGATTTACTCCGAAGTTCTCTACCTCTAAGTAATCGCTGACCATCTTCTCCAGAAGATTATCCTGAGAAACTGCTAAGAGACACGATCTCTGACGCGGTCCATACACCACCCATCCAAGTGCGGTGGCGGCTGCATATGGCCCTTCGAATCCAAACCTCCTGGTTCTGAGGGGTATTCCTAGGTGCGGTGGCTGCTGCATATGGCCCTCCAGATCCAAACCTCCTGGTTCTGAGGGGTATTCCTAGGTGTGCATGATCCAATCCAATTGGGATCTTCGGCTCCGCATTGTTGTCGCGCAGACGCGCATTTGCCATCACTGCCTTTACATTTTCCCGACGCAAGCTCTGTATCAGAAGGTTCAAATTGGCCACTCCGTACACATTCTTCAAGCCATGGCGCTTTGGATTGCCCGCTCCGCTGATCTGCAAGATAATCATCCTTGTGTGCTCTTTGGCAGACTTTCCGCCAAACCACTGCACATTGAGTTGTCGACTTTCACCATTGAGGTTCAGGATGGGAATGAGCTCGTAGTCAATGAGTGTGACGGACGACCCTTCATCCCTCATATTCTCCCCATACAATGTCACGGGCAGAATTCGGAATAGCAGGTGACCTTCATCCGAATCGACGCAACTCAGGTTCCGGTGCGATAATTCCCCTCCTCGCGTCCCGTGTCTATTAATGCGGCTGACGTAGGCGGGATTTTCTTATTGGAATCGACTGGCTGTGGTATTCGTCTCCACTGGGTACTGTCTCTGCGCAGCTTCCGTTCTTGACTGCTCCGCTGATCCCTCCTGTGGCCTCCAGCTGCGACTGGCGACCGTCTGGGATGTCCAGCTCGTTCATGGAGAAAGTAGTGATGCCTCATCCGACATCCGTAGGCATTGCATTCGCGGCCCTTCTTGCAGAACCGGGCCATACAGTGACGCACTAAAGTGTTGGCACAGTTGTAAATCTGAACTTTAAATTCAATTTCCAGGCGAATACACTATTTTATTGATTCCAAATTTTTGTTAATAGTTAAACATTTGAGTATAAAATGGCTCTATTTTTCTGTTTTTTTGTTTCACTTATTCAAAAATATTTTAATTTTAAGCGAAAAAGACAAAATTTCGTGACACAAAAGTTTTGGCACAGTTAATATATTCATTTGATTTATTTTAAAGTAAACCCTTATCGGCACGTGGAGTTACCAAGTTTCCAAAAAGAGTTGCAATTTTCTACAGTTTTATTCCAATTTGACAAGGTAGCTTAAAGAAAAATTGTCCTTCATCTGCACAATGAAGGCAAATCGTATGGCGAAATAGCCAAAATTTTGGAACTGAACCCATTTTCCGTTAGGAGCATCCTGCAACGATACAAGGGAGCCGAAAGCTTGGAGAGCGCACCTAGATCTGGCCGTCCCACGGCTTTAAGTGACCGAGATCGTAACACGTTGATGCCGAAAGGTAAAGGTGGATCCTAAAACATAATCCTCACAGATCGCCGTTAAAGTTAAAACCGAGTTTGGGAAGGATATCAGCCCGATGACCGTAGCAAGGGCCCTTCACAAAGCCAACTTCCATTGCCGTGCTGCTAGGTGAAAGTCATTCATATCGGATGTCAATCAAAAAAGGCGTTTGGCCTATGCCAAGGAGTATTAAAGCGAGCCAATCGAATTTTGGGATCAGGTACTCTTTTTGGACGAAGGGAAGCTCAATAATATCGTTCTAAACGCTTAAAACACGCATGGAGAAAACCGAACAACGAGCTGAATAAGACAGATTTGGTGCCAACAGTCAAACACGGCCGCGGAGGGATGCATGTCATCCACGGGTGTAGGCGAACTAGTATTCATCGAAGGTATTATGGATAAAGTATATTACGTTAATATTTTGAAAGAAAACCTAAAAAAACAACTATGAAGCTCCAAATGCCGAAAATATACACATTTATGCAGGACAATGGTCTAAAGTATTCTGCTGACGTGCGTATCAGGCTCACCACAGTCACCGGACCGAAATCTGATCGAGCATTTGTGGGAGGAACTGGATAGACTGGTGAAAAAACACTAAATTTCATCCAAAAATTACATTAAAAAGGTATTGGCGGAGGAATGGCTGAATATTTGGTATATTCTATGCCTAGACGTCTTGCAGACGTCATTAAACAGAAATTAGTTTAAATAAAAAAAAAAAAAAAATTGAATGAAGGTTGCCAAGAATTTTGTTCCACGAATTTTGCTTTCTTTTTGTTTTAATTTATTTAGTTTTAGGTACGTTATTAAAAAAGACAAAAAAAACGTGCCTTTGAATAAACAAATGTTTTATTTAATTATATTAAAAACAATTTATTCAATAAAATAATGTATGTAAAGTAGAGTATGAGTATCGATGGTTGTCAACGTGCCTGGCAGCCGATAGATATACGATGGTAAAAGGGGTATCATCTCAAGCGTCGAGAAGCGGTGATCACTAGCGTCGAGAGAGTGAATAAAAGCGTACGAGAAGCGGAGATCGTTTTGTCAAGTTGGAGTAGTTATCAAGAAGTGAAAGCAGTCTTCGAGGGATCAAGTCCGAGCATAATAGTTGGTGCGTCGGAGGGTCAATCGTCGGTCAAGTGGTCCAAGTCGTCAGTAGAAGCAGTGAAGTCGCCGGTTTCGTTTAGTTTCCATCACATCAAACACACACTTTGTAACTCCAATATCCAACAAATCAATTCAATAATTAAAAAACAGGCTTTTATGCCTTACATGCATACGCCTGGAAATAACATTTAAAGTTCAGATTTACAACTGTGCCAACGCTTTAGTGCGTCACTGTATGTCCATTCTCCAGACACGAAAAACAGAGCCTCAGCTTTCTAACTGATCAATTAATCCGTGTTGTCGTGGAAGCGTTTTTGAAATCCTTGCAGTCCTTGATCTCATGTTGCCCTTCACACATGGGACAGCGTCTGGGCGGTCTATATCCTGCTCCATCTGTTCGCGTGCAACACCCTTCGCTCCATGTGCTCCTTGATTCCGGCGTCCGTGACAGTGCACACCAATGAAGCCACTCGCTCAGGTGCGCCACTGTCGGATACGGCTGTATCGTAGCCGCGTGCTTCGCCCAGTCCAACCTATTGCTCACCGGCAACTTGGAAATTTGCTCTTCCATTAGGGTTGGGCCCTAGGAGCTGGCTGCTGGTCGCGATCAACTGAAGGAACGCTGCCAAGTTGCTCACCCTCGTGGCAAACGGCACGATCCTTTCTATGTTGTGCTCCTGAATTGGTCGGATCAGTTGCTCCGGAGGTCCATACCGGAATCGTAGCTGCTCCATAACAGCTAGCACGCGTGCCCCTACTTCAACGGGATCCCTGTCGGCCTCTGCTTGTCCTCCACTTGCCCTTGCCTTCACCAGCTCCGACTCTAGATGCGCGATCCTTTCCATTAGGGCCGCTACCTACACAGTCGTGGAGTCCGTAATCTGCCCCGTGGCAACGGGCTGCAGGTTACTTGCTGCTCTGCTGGCGGCTGTTCTACTTTCCTTCGGAGTCTGTGGCCGCTGCCGATCACCAGCCACACTCGCAGAGCTGGCCGGGTTGCCAGTTGCACCCGAGACGTCCAATCTGGGGCGAGTGCTTTGTGGGCATCTTCTCGCAGAGTGCGAATAAAAGAAAATGACGCCGCATGCTCGGTTACGGGGTGATGCCCGTTTCTGAAATATGTAACATAAACTTAACCAGAAACACAATCTTGAGGCTTATGCTACATACCGCAGTGTCTCCTCCGCCTCTCTGTGATCTTGCAAAATTTTTCGAAACCCAAACTAATGTGACCGAATACAACAACTTCGCCGATAACTCCTGCTTCAAACATTCTAACTATCGTTAGCCTCAATCCGTTCTGCGACACTAATAAAAAAGAATACAAACCAAAAAGGAAACTAACTCAGCTCGCCGAAGTTTGTATATCCTTGCAAGTTGCAATTAAATAAAAAAATTAACAAGAATGGAAGCTAATTTCGGCTTACCGATAGTTACATATACAACAGAGGACAAAAATATTTTCATAAAGCGCATATCCATATTCCAGCGCGTGGATAATAATATTTCAGTTATAAACAAAATGATCAGAAAACAATTAAAAGAGGCTGATGTCCTAATCCCACACAGTCTGTTTGAAACAGTTGGGATTTTTCTCATATGTAAAACTCGTGTTCCTATAAAGCTACATCCCGCATCCGATTTGGCAGCTGTCAGTCATACAATACGTAAAAAATGTGTTCAAATATGGAAGATTTTGTTGTTTTGGCTGTTGTACAGCAGCAAACCCAACAATTGGCGGAGGCTTTATTGGCAAGGGGCATGACAGGCACTACAAAAAAAATAATGCGATTATCTGAACCCTTTTGCATTTTGTACAATATTTTAAATGAGCAGAACAGCGTTATCAGAGGTAATTGGCAGCTGGCAGCTAATGACCTACAGGATCAACCAAATCGTATTAACAGCTCTGCAAACTTAAACCAACCCGCAAAAAGAATAAGATCTGCAATTGCCCAATATTGTTAAGATCGTAATACATGTTTGAAAATAAAAGCTAGTTCTTTTCTACAATTTCCTTGTCATTGCTCAGGTTCGAGAGCTTTTCAGGAGGCAGGCTACCCGAGCGCTGTGTTTCCCTAGAGGAGGGAAAATCTTCAGGCTCAACCTGAAATTTTGATGCGGAACCTTGAATTTTCCAACTGTTTAACAATTCCTGTTTCAATCAAAATTTTCGATTTCATATGTTCCAATTAAATTGTCCCAATTCTCAATTATAAACAAGATGGACATACAGTCGGGTGTCCCGACAGTAGAATACCCTGTACTATTAAAAGGCGCCGCTCGATTTCGTGAATTGAAATTCGGGACAACTTGCAATTACTCTAATGAACGTTCTAAGAATAGCTCTGACTTTGTTTTGCTGTATGTATGCAGGCAAAGAATGTGACCATTGTAAATGTATTGGTGCATGTGTTATTTGGAGCTCTTTGCCTTGGCTGCCTCTTGTATACATATTAAGTATGAAGTAAAAAGACTATATCTCCGATATTTATGGTACGATCTCAGTGAAATTTAGACAATCTGTATATTTTAATAAAATACATCAAGGTTGTGAATATGGTTTACCTAACTTTATAAATTTAGGAGATATACGTTTTTTTAATAGGTCCCCAAAAAAGGAGAGCAGCAAAAATTGAAAACAAACTTGATCTGCGTGCAGATATACAGCTGTGTTCAATGAAATAGCAGTGCTAACGACCTGCACGTTTAAGGTAGGATAATACTATTACAAACTCGATTTTGACAATAAGTTTTTTCATTAAGACTTAGTGTATTTAATTGTTAATAATATAACAATTATTTATTTTGTGTAACTTAAACATTTCAGAAGATATAGCCAATAATAACAAAATAGGTACGTATTATGCTGTTCATTGAAATAGCAGTGAAAGTAAGAAATTGAAGGAAAAATGTAATAAATTGCAAAATTTCTTTAAAATAACATAGTCCTTGTGAAATACAAGTTGGCTATGATCTAATACTTCATTTAATAGCCTTTGTTGGCTATCACAGCCTGCCACCTCCGTGAAAGGAGGTCCACCAAATCTTAACAAGGCTTCAGGGGAGTCTGGCCCCATGAATCCTGCACAAATTGCCGAAGCTGCGGCTTAGAGGTCAGGGACTTATATGATTCGTAGCACTACATGTCCCCAAATAAGATTTTAATGGGATTTCATGCCATTACATATCCTTTTTATGTTTCAAGCTTCCACTTGGCCACCTTGATAGTATGCTGGGGCTCATTTGGGGCTCATTGTCATTCTGAAATGTCCATATTAAGGACATATCTTCCTCAGAATACGACTGCATGACTGTTTTTAACATTTTTACATATGCATCTTAGTCCATGATCGCATAGACCATATGTATGGGGCCTACACCGTTGTATGAAAAGCATGCCCATACCATGACTTTAAGGACATCGGTCTTTACTGTCTTGAGCGTATAGTTTGGATTGTACTTTGCATTTGGAGGTCAACGGAGATCTTCTCTTATCCTTTTCCACAAATAAGAATTAGTTTGGACTTATCCGTCTAAGGGAGATTACGCTTTTTTGATAGTGGCCAGTTCAAGTGGCTTTTTGCGAACTACAACCTGGCTTTGATATGTCTTTAACTATGTAGTGGGTCCTTCCATAGACTTCGTTCTTTTAAATTTTATTCTAAAAGTCGCTGGCGAATGTGCCCCTCACTTATTCCGGAGCCAACATTCACTTTTATATCCCAAGAGGAGGCCAAAGGATTAGCTTTGCTCAAGCGTACCATGCGTCGATCCTCTGTAATTCTGGTTTTAAGAATCCTGCCTCGTTTTTTTGGCTACGGATCATTATTTTATGATATTAGAAACCATCTCGGAAGAAAATTTCAACAGACCTTGTAAATCCTTATATATTTTCCCTCCTTTCTAAGACAAATAAACTATTCCCTTCTTCTCTTAGAGTAGAGAGGTCCTGTACCCACTAAAATGATTTTTTTTTGTGTAGTAATAGTTTATTGTCGTATAAACTATATAAACGAATTTAATAAAAATCATTTTTTACAAAATTACAAAAAATTTCGACAATTTTGGCGAAGGAAAATCAAAAACTGCTATTTCATTGAACAGCCAAAATGTAAAAATATCTGGAAAACACAAAAATAGAGCAAATCGTATGGAACTTTTGCTTGTTTTTTATCTTTATGTTCCATTTTACATAAACAATATGAAATAGATCACCTAACAAAAAGGAAAACGTAAAAAAACCGTTTTCTAGTTGTTCTCCAGTCGCACTGCTATTTCATTGAACACAGCTGTAAGAATTCTAAGTCCCAAGTTTGGTGTCTCTAGCTCTTATAGTCTCCGAGATCTAGGCGTTCATACAGACAGACGGACAGACGGAAGGACGGACGGACAGACGGACATGGCTATATCGACTCCTTAAGTGGTCCTGACCAATATTTAGGAAACTTTTGGGGGTCTGCCACGCCTCCTTCTGCCTGTTACAGAATATCGCACAAAATTATAATACCTTTGTACCTTTGGTACATGGTATAAAAATTTTAACAGAAGAATAATTCTGAGTTAAAAGTCAAAGAAAAAAGTACATTAAATTTTGATGTGCAACGTATGTGGAACGAATTGGGAACGTTGGGATGGAGATATATATCATATGGAACATCCGTTCAACGGATGGGGGAAGGCAGATGGAACTGTGTGGGAATACCCTAAACTTTCCTATTTATGTAACCCTTTTACTTCACCTAAAAATAACTTGACACTATTAGCATTTTCCAAATAAACAAATTTTATTGTATATAATAATAATAATAATAAACAAATCTTTTGGGGATTAAAACGCGCTCTCACTCGTACATATGACGGAATAGGAGCGATCGGAAGGGTATAAACACTTCGGCGAGCCGAAGTTAGACCTTCCTTTCTTTTATTTTTTAGGAACTCTACAAAAATCGTTAATTTTTTTTAAACGGTACTTTTGATTAGCATATGTAAATTATGTTGATAATGTAAATTATGTGCCGGCGGTCTATTCCTCCGTGGCAGGGGTGAAGCCGGCTGGCTGGATGTCCGCGGCTGGGGGTCGGCTAAAGGTAGCTGCAGGCGGTAGCCCTAGCTGCTGTGGATATCAGGGGGTGGCCGGTTGGCCGTGTCTTCAAGTGATGAAATACGTTGAGAGGGTAACTGCCCTC
>VNJQ01002751.1:971-12010 GCA_008042515.1 Drosophila truncata | reverse complement strand
TATCGAAGGAAGAATCTTCAAACTTCGTATCTTCGGCATCCATTTCCAACAGGCCGTTAACGTTTGTCAGCTTATCACGCTGCACACGCTCACGCGCCTTGGCCAGCATATCGGCAGAAAGATCAATGCCGGTAATCTGCTTTTCTGCCCGGTAATGAGGCAACGCCAAGCCGGTGCCCACCCCCACTTCCAGCACATCCGTGCCGGGCAGACCGTTTACGGCTTCTACAGCACGCAAACGCCCAAACCGGGAGATGCCGCCAAAAACAACATCATACACATTTGCCCACCGACGATAGGCGGCTTTGACAGCCTCCGCATCCAGTGCCGAACGGGAAGGAGGAGGCGCGGGACTATCCCCCCCGCCGGAAGGATAATTTTGGAGAACGTCACTCATGTCCTCTCTCTGCCTGCTGGTGGACATTTCTTCAAGAGCCACAAAAGGTCTTCCTCTTCTGCACAAGGCACGCGTCACAAAAGCGCCCTTGTGTAAGGGCATATACTCCTTTTACGCTGCAACAGTGCAATAGATAGTGTTAATATAGAGCCATGTTAGAATTTCTTCTCGCCATCTTCGCCATCGCTGTCTGGATCAGTATTGGTGCCTACTATTTCCGTGAATCGATATTTCAATGGCTAGACAACCGCTTTGGGAAGGACACGCCCTTGGCTGATCTGGAAGCGGCAAGCAAACAGGACGAACCACCTGCACAGGAAAAAAGCAAAGACTGAAGATCACGCGGCGTGCAGTTTACGCTCGATGCAGTTCCAGATTGCGCCTGCGCCATTGATTCCATCAAAACGTTCCAACTCCTGAAGGCCAGTAGGAGAAGTGACGTTAATTTCTGTTAAATACTGGCCAATCACGTCTATTCCCACAAAAATCAGGCCATGATCTTTCAGAAATGGGCCAATAGCCGTGCAGATTTCACGGTCACGCGCACTGAGCCCGATCTGTTTGGCCACACCGCCTACATGCATGTTTGACCGGTGATCTTCCCCCGATGGCACACGGTTGATTGCGCCTACGGGCTCTCCGTCCACCAGAATAATACGTTTGTCTCCGGCTGTTACAGCGGGTTCATAACGCTGGATCATCAGCGGCTCGCGCGAGCGTGCAAAATGCATTTCAAGCAAAGCATTTAAATTCTGGTCATCTTCACGGATACGGAAAACGCCGCTCCCGCCATTCCCAAAAAGTGGCTTTACAATAATATCGTGCCATTTGGCCCGGAAAGCTCGAATCTGTTCGATATCCCATGTTACCAATGTTGGCGGCATCAGATCTGGAAAGTGGGTTACCAAAAGTTTTTCAGGGCTGTCACGCACCCAGCGCGGGTCATTCACCACCAAAGCTTTGCCCGGCCCGATACCATGCACGTGGTCCAGCATATGCGTAGCTGTAATATATGCCATATCAAAAGGCGGATCCTGCCGCATCANCCATATCAAAAGGCGGATCCTGCCGCATCAGCACCACATCCATATCACCTAATGACTGGCGCATTGGTGCACCAAATGTGGCGTGGTTTCCTTCTTCCCGCCGGACGGTCACAGGCCGCATCAAAGCCGTTACCCGAGTTTTGGAAGATTGCTCTGGTTCCGCTGCCCCTTCACCCAATGCCAGCGTATTCACCTCATACACATACAGGGCATGCCCGCGTTTCTGAGCTTCCAGCATAAGCGCAAAGGTTGAATCCCCATGGATGTTAATGTGCTCCAGAGGGTCCATCTGAACCGCAACCTGTAAGGATGATGCCATTGAGGTATGTTTCCTGTTATTCTTGGCTATAAAAACTAGATTGCAGCGTATCCTGCCTTGCCTGCCCGGTGCAAACAACACTCAACCAGAGGCCGCGGGTCTAACGCTTATTGGCGGGCAATACCGCAGTGTCTTCCCGCACCGTAGCGCCGCCTAAGCAACGCAATCTTACACGATAAACTGCGTAACTATCGGCCACAGATCCCCGGCGGCTGCGTGAAATATCTGGATATTGAGAGAGAACATCAAAAAGTGCTGGGTCAGGTTGATCATGCCGCCTGTGGCTGCGCAGCAAATACCCCTCCGCTCCACATGTAGAATGTGGGAACGCAAAAAACTGCCATCTCGGTTCAACCGCCAGCACTTTGCGATTCTGGGCATAAAAAGAAAGTTCACCCGCAAGCCCATATTCATCTGCAATCAGCAGGGCATCAGGTGGAATCTGCTTTTCTACGATCTGCACAAATTCAGGCCAGCCGCCCATTTGCCGTAACGTCATATCAAAATGGGGCGAAAGATGTGCAGGAGCCCACAAAGCTTGCACAACCACAACAACAAACATGGCAGCGCCAAGCGCGCAGGCTGCTTTCCACCAGCGATACGGTACACACACAACAGACAAGGCAAGCGCTGGATACAGCACAACAGGCCAGTTTGCCTGCACGCGCGCACCTATAGCGTGCTGCAAAAAAACAGCCGCAGGCAACAAAACCATGCAGAGCAGTAATTGGGCAAATTGATCACGCAGCCTGAGCAAATATTTTATGGCCACCGCGAACAGCACAAAAATAAACGGAGATGCCAAACCAACCTGACCGCCCAGCAATTCCCCCATAAAGGTGAACATACGGGTGGGCTGCCAATCCCCTGCTCGGCCTCCTTGTTTAAGAAAGCTAACCCAGTGGTGTGTCGCATTCCACTCAACCACTGGCGCCATGCATCCCATTGCCACTACAGCGCCAAGCCAAGGCCATGGAGTGCGTAACCATTGCCTGCCTGCACGTGTTGCCAGCAACCACATGCCTAAACCAGCTACAGGCAAAAGAGCCGTATATTTGCTATCAAACCCCAACCCGGCAGAAAGACCTACCAGCAACCAGAATGCTGGATGCCCGCCAGAAAGCAGATTGCTTACGCTCCACAGCAGCAGGGCCATAAAAAACACCAGAGGGGTATCTGGTGTCATGATCAGAGTGCCCAACCCCACAGCTAATGTGCTGTTTAATATAATGCCGGGTTTAAGAGCCGTTACAAACCCGTTGCCGACACTGACAGCAAACAGCTTCTGAGATTGCAGCCATTGCTGCGCTGCCTGCACCAACAAAACCGTGCCGATAGCCGCAGAAACTGGCCCCATAAAACGCAGGCCTTCAGCGGTATCACCCGCAAAAAACATGCCAATGCGCATCCACAGCGCTACCATGGGGGGGTGATCAAGATACCCCGCAGCCGGAGCCAATGCCCAGAGGCGATAATAGGCTTCATCTGGGGAAAGCGGAATCCATGCGGCCAGAATCAGCCGGAACAATGTGAGCAGCCCTAGTGCTACCAAGCACATCCATACACCACGATTGTGGTTTGAAATTTTTGCAGTCACGAGCGCCAGACAACAGTTGAAGACATGGCGTAATTCCACACCACGGCAAGAATAGCACCAGCCAAGCTTGCCTCATTCGGCATATGATTCTGGCCGTAAATCATCCGGGCAATACCCACATCCGCCAATGCCCCCACCGAACACACCAGCATGAAAAGAACAAGCCCGCGCATACACGCCCACCCACGCAAGCGCCTGTCACGATACGTGAAGTTGTTATCCAAAAAGAAATTCAGAATCATGGCGGCAACAGTGCCAATGGCCTGCGCCATAGAAAAATGCGCCCCCACAAGCCGAGCGCACTGCATAACGGCAAGATTTGTGCCAACGCCCGCCAGCCCGACCATACAAAAGGCGACAAACCGCAAAGGCACCCAGCCTTTGGCAAATTTATCTAAAAGAAGTGCGCCAAACTGGAGCATAACCAATGCATCCAGCTTGCTTTCCCCCGCCACACGTGGACGGAACCCACAAGGCACCTCCTGCACGCGCAAGGGCTTGGCGGCAGAAAGCAACAAATCCAGTAAAATTTTAAAACCAGTACCAGATAAACGCGGGGCAATTGCGGCGAATGTTTCTTGCCTTAACGCAAAAAAACCACTCATCGGGTCTGTCAGCTTTACTGGCAAAAAGCATTGCGCAAGCCAAATGCCGCCATCAGAGAGCGCATGCCGCCACGCATTAGCCAAACCCGCATTATTGCCACCCTCTACATGCCGACTCCCAACTGCAACATCACATGTATTGTTCAGAACGGCATCTATCAGCGCGCCAAGGCGTGATTCATCATGCTGAAGATCTCCATCCATCACCGCCACCACCTGCGCGGAAGAAGATAGCGCACCTTCAATAACTGCTGATGAAAGGCCCCGCCGCCCTATGCGGCAAATACCACGCACACGGGCATTATTTCGCGCCAGATCTCTCACACGCTGGCTTGTGTGATCGGGCGAATTATCATCTACAAAGATAACTTCCCACCGCCTGCCCGCCAGCGCCTGTTCCAGAGCTTTGACAAGAGGCGCCACATTTTCCGATTCGTTATAGCATGGCACAACCACGCTAATATCCGGCCCTCTTGCAACGGTTTCTGTTGAAACCGTTTGATGGTCTGTCACGGGGTCTGCCCTTCCTCCTCAACCTGCACCGGCACCCCCCAGCGCTCCAGACTTGTCCGGATGGTTTGCAAAGTTTGCACACGTATCACGTGCTGTGCTTCTGTGAGTTGGCGGGTCAGCAGGTTTTCATGCGCGGCATCACGCGCAATCAAACGAACCAGAAAATCGCCTCCCCCACGGATCATGTGGCATTCGCGCACTTCTGGCCATTGGGCCAGTTGCTGCTCAAAACTGCACAGAATGGCCTCTTTTTGGCTTTCCAGCCCGATCAACGCAAAAAAGGTAATGGGCCAGCCCAAAGCGGCAGCATTAGGCTCTGCATGATAGCCACGGATAATGCGTTCTTCTTCCAAACGCCGGACACGACGCAGGCACGGAGGCGCTGAAATACCGACACGGCGGGCCAGCTCCACATTGGTCATGCGGCCATCATTCTGAAGCTCTGCCACAATGCGAAGATCAACTGCGTCCAGATCTGTCACGTTTCCTGATCCATCCTGCACAAGAGGCATGCACCCCAATTCAACTCGGGCGAGTATATGCCACGCACCACATCTGGCGGCAAACACCTAAAGAGGCACACCCTTGCCCAAAACCCATGTGGCAGCCATATGCTTCCAACAGTTATATGCAGGCTACTTCCACAATAGCGGCCTGTATGCCTGATTTCCATATGCGGGAGCGCTGCCAATATGGCTGAAACCATTACAACTGATCTGCTCGTTATTGGCGCAGGACCGGCTGGGTATACTGCTGCTATCTATGCGGCACGCGCCAACCTTTCTCCTGTTCTGGTTGCCGGGCTGCAACCAGGTGGCCAGCTCACCATTACAACGGAAGTTGAAAACTACCCCGGTTTTGCCACAGCCATCCAAGGCCCGTGGCTGATGGAACAAATGGCTGAACAAGCGCAGAATGTGGGCACACGTATTGAATACGACATTATTACATCTGTTGATTTCAAAGCGGGCTCACCATTCCTGCTCACAGGTGATTCGGGCACCATTTACAAAGCGCGTTCAGTTATTGTTGCCACAGGTGCACAGGCTCGCTGGCTAGGCCTACCAAGCGAGAAACGCTTACAAGGTGCTGGTGTTTCTGCTTGCGCCACGTGTGATGGCTTTTTCTACCGCGGGAAAAATGTGGTGGTTGTGGGCGGCGGCAATACTGCTGTTGAGGAAGCCCTGTATCTCACCCACCATGCTGCGCATGTTACCTTGGTTCACCGGCGCAATAGCTTGCGGTCTGAAAAAATTCTGCAAGACCGGCTTTTCGCAAACCCCAAGGTTTCCGTTATCTGGAACAGTGTTGTGGAAGACATTCTGTCTGATGGCTCGCCTGAAACAGTGTGTGGTGTCCGACTGAAAAATACGCAAGATGAAAGCGAACAGACCATCCCCACCGATGGCGTATTTATTGCAATCGGCCATGCCCCCAACACAGCTATCTTTCGTGATCAGCTTACGCTGGATGCTGAAGGGTATATTGAAACCACACCCGGCACCACACGCACTTCTGTACCCGGAGTCTTTGCCGCGGGGGATGTGCAGGACAAAACATATCGCCAAGCCGTAACAGCCGCAGGAACTGGCTGCATGGCAGCGCTGGATGCGGAACGCTATCTTGCTGGTTTAGCCTGATAACTTAACAGAAAACGGCTTCATCCCTTGACCAAGGGAGCCAATTCCTGCACGTAATACACCGCATAAAACACGGCTGTGTTTTTGTAACTTCATTCAATTTGCAGGAGGCATGCGTGGACTGGGACAAACTCCGGGTTTTCCATGCAGTGGCAGAAGCCGGTTCCTTTACCCACGCGGGGGATGTGCTCAACCTCAGCCAATCTGCCGTATCACGGCAGATTTCTGCGCTGGAAGACGTCCTTCAGGTTCCTCTCTTTCATCGGCACGCCCGCGGCCTGATCCTAACGGAACAGGGTGAAACACTTCATAAAACCGTGCGCGAAGTCTTTTCCAAACTGGAAATGACGCAAACACTGCTGACAGAAAGTAAGGAAAAGGCAGCCGGGCGGCTGCGCGTAACCACAACCACCGGCTTTGGTAACTGTTGGCTTATGCCGCGGCTTCATCGCTTTATGGCAGATAATCCGGAAATAGATATCTGCCTGATTTTGGAAGATAATGATCTTGATTTAGGCATGCGGGAGGCTGACGTGGCGGTGCGTATGCATGCACCCAGACAGCCAGACCTGATCCAACGCCACCTGGCGGATTTTAGCCTGCCAATTTTTGCTGCCCCTCTCTATATTGAGAAATACGGCATGCCAAAATCTCTGGAGGAAATCAAAGAACATCAATTGGTGCTGTTTGGTGAACACCATCCTCCGGTTGCGCATGTTAACTGGCTGGCCCAAGCCTGCCGCAACGATGGCAGCACGCAAATTGCTCGGCTAGAAGTTAACAGCATGGCTGCTATGGCCTCTGCTATTGCTGCGGGCTTGGGCATTGGGTCCATTCCAACTTATGCAGCAAAAGAATTTCCAGATCTGGTTCAGATCCTGCCGGAAATCACCACTCCAACTGTAGATGCTTATTTTGTTTACCCGGAAGAACTGCGCAGCTCTAAACGCGTAGCTGTTTTCCGTGATTTTCTTATGAGTGAATTAGGTATTCGGTAAATATTCTCGCATTACCAAATATCTCACAATAAAAAGCCTGCCCCCATTTTTAGGGGCGGGCTTTTTTATTTTTATATACCACCGCCCCTCGCAACAGAAATATTCCAGTAGCTCTTATTCTTAATTTTTTCTGATAAATATGTGTAATTTTTGCTGTATCTGTCTTCCATCATAATATTTTACTTTGAACTTATGTAAAAACCAAACATTTTAGAAAATTATGGCACTGGATATTTCTTGCAACCTTAAGTGATGTTTCTGCGTTTACATAAAACGAGCACACACCCCTAAGCAGAACAATAAACCCGAACACACGATTACAGAGAGCCGAAATATTACCGTTTGTTTATTATTTGAAATGAGCAAAACTTTCTGCATTGCTTCCAATAATGTTCTTTTATGGACAATTATGCGCTGAAATTGTGAGTTCACCATTCACAAACTACAGTTAAAGGAGTATGGAGTGCAGATATTCACACCAAATTCCTATTGGATTTATCATGAGTGAGAACCAGGACTACTCTCCCCTTCTTGATCTGGTATCAGAGATCGTTTCCGCACACGTCTCCAATAACCAGACAGACCCTGCACTTATCCCGGGCATGATCCGTGATATTTATCAGGCACTGAAAACCGCTGAACATCCGCAGAATGAGCCGGAAAAACTTCAGCCAGCAGTGCCGGTAAAGCGCTCGGTATTCCCGGATTACATTATCTGTCTGGAAGACGGGAAAAAGCTGAAGATGCTGAAGCGCCACCTACAGAGCGCTTATGGCATGACACCTGAACAATACCGTGAACGTTGGGGCCTGCCCGCAGACTACCCGATGGTAGCCCCTAACTACGCAGAGCGCCGCTCTACTCTGGCTCGTGAAATTGGCCTTGGCCGTAAAATTCATGCCGCTGGGGATGAAGAAGAACAGGGTGGCCGTGGCCGCCGCAAGAAGTCTCCTACAGCATAAATTTGTAGGAACTGACGACTAAAAAGGTCTGGCGGTATTTCTCTGGTTCATACCGTCAGACTTTTCTATCTTGACGTCTTCTTCATCATTACGGAATGTTCTGAGTATAATTATTGTACACACAACAGCCGGGTGGGAGAACTTAAGATGACCAGATCCGAGCTGATTACAGCCCTGATGCAGAAAAATCCGCATCTTCAGCTGAAAGAAGCAACACGACTTGTAAATATTGTATTTGGCACCATTACCAGCAGCCTTGCGGAAGGCAGCCGCGTAGAATTACGTGGGTTTGGTGCATTTTCTGTAAAAGAGCGTGACCCACGCGTTGGCCGCAACCCAAAAACAGGGGTGCAGGTTCAGGTTGGCAAAAAGCTCGTTCCCTTCTTTAAAACGGGCAAAGAGCTACACCAGCGCCTGAACAAGCCTGTTAGTGGTAGCAAACGCTCACGCTCCTCAGTCTGACTGCTGCGTTATAAAACCATGTGCCAGGCGTAAGTCTTCTACAAAGCGTGCATATTCCCGCGCTTTGGCCTCTTCATTCGGCAGGCGCAGCAAGTAAGACGGGTGCACCGTGACCAACCCCGAGCACTGCTCATTCAACTGGAAGATGCGAGAGCGCTCGCGCGAGATGGTAACAGGCCGCTTGAGAAGACTCTGCGCTGCCGTAACACCTAACATAACAATCAGCTTGGGTTGTACTAGCCTACGCTCTGCATCCAACCAGATTCGGCAGGCCTCGACAGACTCCTGATCTGGCTTCTGATGCAGGCGCCTGTTGTTTCTCCATGTAAAGCGGAAGTGCTTTACAGCATTTGTCACGTAAATGTGATTCCGTAAAATACCTGCTTCTTCCAGCGCCTTATCAAACACCTGCCCTGCTGGCCCAACAAATGGACGGCCTGCCAGATCTTCCTGATCTCCCGGCTGTTCCCCAACAAACATCAGAGGCGTATTTTCTACGCCTTCTCCAAAAACCGTGCGCTTGGCAGGTTGCCATAAAGAACAAGCTCTACAGTCCATGGCCTCTGCAGACAAAGACGTGAGAGAAGCCGCCTGTGCAACATCCTCTAGCGTAGGCACCAGCACTGTGTTGGGATACCCCTGCCACATGCCCTGCCCGTCTGCCTGCCACATATCCGCAGAAACATGCGCGGCCTCAGCCTCACCTGCGGCAAAATGCAGTTGGTTTCCATCCCACCACATCCGCCGATAAGGTGTCATAACCTCCCATGGTTGGGCATTGCGCTCTATGCAGAAGCGTCCATTTGCTTCCACAATGTAGTTCTGCGGTGTGTATTGCAGGCTTTTACTTTGGTGTTGATTACTGAATGTCGAAAAAGCCAGGCGAAACTGCTCCGTTTCTTGTTTAACGCTCTGCACAAGCTCTCGAAGCTGCTGGATATCCGGATCTTCCCGTAAATTTTCCATATCCAGCAAGCCATGCGTGAAGCGGTAAACAACACGATATAAAAGCTCAAAACGTCTTGGATGATGCGCCTGCAATGCTTCCAACACGGCAGTTACCAACTTACGCGGAAGGTTAAGAGGCGCATCATTATCGGCGGAATCTGGCGCTTCCAGCACCCAAGGTGTTTGCCCTTTGCCCGCTACACGCCAGGTTATGCTTTCGGGGAGCACCTGCTTTTGCACATAAGGGCGTGTAGCGGGCCGCCATGTTGCCAGATCCACCTGGTGCGCCAGTACAATCTCAACCATCCCCGGCTCCCTTTGTTTTTTATGCCCGTTAGGTGCGCTTACGGTTTAAGCGCCTGCGCAGCCCCGCCAGCACATCTGCCAAGTCTATAACGCCCAGCATGTGCAACATACCGGCATAAAATATGCCCCCGGCCCCTACCATAACGGTCAGCCATATTAACCGCATAAGAAAATGCGTGGGCAGCGGCCGCAAGGTTTCTATGCCAACAAGCAGCAGCGCCATAACAGCCGCCCCTAGGCCAACCCGAGCAATGCCACCCAATAGTTCTGGAGCAAGCAACAGTGCATTTTTTTGCCGAAGTAAAAAAGCCAGCACAGCCACATTTATAACAGCGGCCAAACTACTGGCCAAAGGTGGCCCCATATGAACCAGAGGCTTCATGAACAGTAGATTAAGCACAAAATTAAGCAGTAGCACGCCAATACCGATGTAAACTGGTGTGCGCGTATCCCCGCGTGCAAAAAATGCTGGAGAGAGAACTTTCACAAGCACAAAAGCGGGCAAGCCAATAGCATAAGCCCGCAAGGATTGCGCTGAAAGCAGTGCATCATGCTCGGTGAAAGATCCGTGGCCGAACAGAACAATCATGATCGGCCCTGCCAATACCAGCAAGCCAGCTACAGCCGGAAGTGTGAGCAGCAGAACATATTCAATAGACCGGTTTTGCGCTGCATGCGCTGCATCTGTTTCTCCTGCTGCTAAATGGCGCGTGAGCACAGGCAAAAGCGTGGTGCCAGCCGCCGCCCCCAAAACCCCCAAAGGCAACTGGTTAATCCGGTCCGCAAAATACATAAGGGAAACACTGCCTGCCGGAAGCAGTGTGCCAATAATGGTATCAATAGTAAGGTTAATCTGCCCAACACCACTGCCGATCAGCCCCGGCACCATACGGCGCAGCAACAGGCGGATACGGGGCGTAAGGGCTGGCCACAAAGGCATTAGGCCAAAATGCGCACGCTCACACGCCCAGAACAGCAGCCCCAGTTGTGCAACGCCAGATGCCGTTACCCCCCATGCCGCAGCGTAAGCAACATTCGGCAAAAAGGGTGAAGCCAGCAGAATGGCTGCAATACCCACTACGTTGAAAGCCAGATAAGCCGCCGAGGCCACACCGAACCGGTGCAAACCATTAAGAACACCAGCCAGCAGCGCTGCCGCGCAAATCAACACCAGATAAGGAAAGGTAATACGGCTCAGGCTGACGGCTAGAGTGTATCTATCCCCACTTTGTAAAAAGCCGGGAGC